>CM031382.1:10902596-10938420 GCA_018290095.1 Polypedilum vanderplanki
TAGTAAGATTTTCTATCACGGTAGAAATTCGATAGTTTTTGCTATCGAACTATCAGCTATCATGATAGTTTCTATCACAAGATAGTTGTTTTGAAATGATAGATGATAGTCAAATGATAGAAAGTTTATAAGAAAGGTTTGCAGTACATATTAAATTTTTTTAATAATAAAACACTTTTTTATCGCTTTATCAAACTTTATTTGTTTTGTTGAAAAATGGTACGAAATTATTTTAAAATTAAAAATCGTGTTCGTTATATTAGGAATATTTAGTTTAAGCATGAGTAGTTTCTCAAAATTTTCACTCGAGAGATTTGGTCGATCAGATGAGAGTATATGTTTTCCACTACTAAAAACCCTTTCAACGCTTGCTGAACTACAAACAATTACGTTCAGTTTGAAAAATAATTTTTCTAACGTTTACGCATTTTATATAGAATATTCCAACGTTTTTCTCAACTTTCATGTTTGTTTGTAACGGTGGAATTTTCATAATTTTCACTCACTTTCCGATAAGCTAGAACTTTGAATTTTTACACGCTGTTCAGAACTGGATGGCAATGCATTTCTTTATACATTAAGTCATGATTTAAGCTGTATTTTAAACAGTGCATGCAAAATTAAAACGGCAAATTCCATTCTTCGCTGTTGGTGGCGCTACAATATATGTTGCACGACAAAAATGAAGTGTTGCGCAAAAAAAAATTATTTAGAAAAATTCGTTACAACAACATTAAATCCAAAATTTAATAAACTTCATTGACTGTAATCAAAATTTTGCTATCAAATTCTCTATCGAAAATTATTTGAATTGATATAAAATCACCATGTGATAGAAGCTATCGCGATAGCAAATCAAGTGATAGTTTTTACTATCGAATTTCTACCGTGATAGAAAATCTTACTATCAAAAATCTATCAAATTTTTCTATGATAGTACTATCGCGCGATAGTGTGCTATCGCGAAAGCTGAGTAGTTCGATAGCAAAAATTTCGAATTTCTTACCGTGATAGAAAATCTTACTATCAAAAATCTATCAAATTTTTCCATGATAGTTACTATCGCGCGATAGTGTGCTATCGCGATAGCTGATAGTTCGATAGTAAAAACTATCGAATTTCTTACCGCGATAGAAAAATCTATCAAAATTTCTATCAATTTAAATTTTTTTCAACTATCGCGATATTTCCCTCTCCTTGGCAAATGAGTACTGACTGACTAACATTTCGTGCATTGCCATTTAATCCATATGGATAGTTTATTATTTCGACATATTCGAGTGCGTGTTTATAGAGGGGTAGGGGATAAATACAAAAGCATAATAGAATGAAAGGAAAAACACATAAATTGATGAGAATCGAGTCATTTATTATCTTGTTTGGTTGCCAGCATTTGGAAATTTTTACTTTTGCTCTATGAATTATTTTTACTTTTTTGAATTTTGATTTTTTGAATTTGAAAGGAAAAAGAATAAAAAAATTGAATTTTAACCCAGTAAGAAATTTTTAGGAAATTAAAATTAATTTTTATTAAATTCAATGTCGATTGAACAGAGAATTAAGAAAGAATTTAAAAAAAATAAAATTTCAGGTGTGTACACAATTTGTTCTTTTTTATTTATTTTTTTTTTATTTTATTGATTTTAATTGTTCTTTACTTGATTTTTTTCATGTGTTCAAGCCTGGATAAAATTAAAGCAAACAAAAAGTTAAGTAACATAAAACAAATTGTAAAAAAAGTCAAGTTTGTTAAATCAAGTCAAGTAACATAAATCAAGTTGTTAAATTAAAGTCAAGTTTTGATAAATCAAGTTGTTAAATTAAAGTCAAGTCTCACAAATTAAGTCAAGTGACATAAACAAAGCTGTTAGTCAAGTCAAGTTGGAAAATCAAGCGGTTCGGATCAAATCATCTGGTGCTATTTTGATAAAATTTTCGTTTTTCAAACAGAATATTTTTACTGTTTTATTTTTAAAAATAATTATAAAATGTTGATTCTGAAAATTTAAAGAGATTTACCTAGGCTTTTTCCAATTCTCGAGAATCGAAAAATCGAGAACGAGAACGAGAATGAGAATTCTCGAGAATTCTCGATTTGTTTTATGAATAGATATGTTCATAATTATCGATAGTTTTATACCCTTTATAAGCTGGTTGAATAAATGATATCAAGTTTATAAGAATGCACTGATTAATCTATTAATTAATGTTTTATTCAGTTCCAACAAGTATTAGAAAAATATTATAATCGGTTGTCAACATACTTTATAATTTGCCAGGTTTTTCTTCATTGTTTACATTCTAAATAATTAACATATTATTGCATAACGCAATATTCAATTACAATATTGCTATAAATTCACAGAATTTAAAATTAGTATCAAAATTAGAAAATAACAACAGTTTAATTTTTAACAAGTACAAAGTAAAGAAACTGGCTGGCTGGCTGAGGCGCGAGATCTCGAAAACTATAATAACTAGAGACTTCCGGTTTGTTGTGTTTGATTTGTGCTATCGAGTTATTGGCGGCATTCTTTATTAGAATGTGTCACTGATTTCATTAATTAGGAAATTACAAATTTAAAGTTCCATATTGAATATTTGTATTCAAATATTTTGAATATTACTCAACGGTTACTTTCATATCAATAAAATTTATCATCAAAGATTCAGTAAATTAAGTATCAATAAAAAAACTCGCCGTACTTTTCATACATCAAAATTTTATAAATATGATTTCCACTATATTTTAAATTTATTTCGATCAATTATTTTAAAGCGTGAATTTATTTCACAAACGAATCTAATAATTCTGTAATTTGTTAACATACACTGATCTAGGCACCAAAAATGAACTAAAGTAATCCGTCCTATGGCGGACACTTTCGGTATCATTTTTTTTAAAAAAAACACTAATTTTAACTCAATTAATTAAAAGATCATATACAAGAAAAGGCTTAAAATAATAAATAAATTTTTGTGTAAAAGTTACACTACATGTAACTTTTTTTTTAAACCGTAAAAATTTAATTTATCTAACAAAAATATGAAATGTTTTAAAATGGTCTTAAAAAGAAATTATTTTTTTTTGTGTGCTGAAAAAATTTTTTTAGAAAATTTTCTTAGTTTTTCAAGATTTTCTGAAGAACTGATTCTCGATCGAGAATTCTCGATTATTTTTTCGAGAACGAGAACGAGAATGAGAATTTCTCGTTCTCGAATTCTCGAGAATATTCTCGATGGGAAAAAGCCTAGATTTACCGAGAAGATTTTAAAAATACTGAAAAAATTTTTTTAGTTTAAAACAAGTTAGATGTTTTACAAATAATTTTTCTAACTGGGATTTTTTTTGGCTCATCACTTTTGAAAAAAAACCTCATCTTTCACTTTTACCCTCATTCACTCTTTCTTTTTCATTCTCAGTTTATAACTCAATATGCAAACATTAAAAATAACTTTCAAGAGGCAGTTTGTTTTGCTACTACAGTAGATAAATAAACTAACAATTTTTCCATCATCAAAAACCAGTAGTGAAGTAGAATAGCAGTAGGATAAAGTGTCATTACATCTGGTGCAATTTTTCCACTCCCTCCTATCCATTACCTCATCATGCAGTTCCTGCTGTGCTTGCTTGTTTTTATAACAAGTTGTATGCGTAAGGAGCATCAAGTGTAATTGAGAGGTTCGTTGCACATCACTGAACGAGAGAAAAAAGGGTGTCAATGATAAAGGGGATTGTGGATAGCAAAAATTCTTTACATTCTTCTCGTAATTAATTTACTTATGATCACAATGACACTTTTGATTGTCCATTCATAACTAAGTATGTTGGTAAATATTGTAACATTTGGGAATTATATTTGAAGAGGACGACAATTTTCAGTTTTTATTTATTATCAATTGTTAGTTTTTTTTTGTTATCATTTTTATTGTGATTTAAATTATTTTTTCTTTTATTGCAATAATTTGAGAGCTATTGTGCAATAGAAAAAAATGATAGTGAATAAAAATTTTATGTTTTTGAACAAATGTTTAGGAAAGAAAATCAAAGTTTTTAACACTTTGCAAAAAAATAGAAAAATTTACATAAGGCAAGTAAATGAGATTTTTAGAATTCAAAATTGCATGCATACTTGACTGGTTTACTTGACTAAATACATGCAAGTTGACTTATAAAAAAATTTTCTAATTCATTCAAATTTATTAAATTTCGCAAAATTGTATGAAAGTCAATAAACCTTAAGTTTGCAAAGTTTTGATCAAATTAGATGAAATTTAATGAATTAGAAAAATTTTGTAAGTCAACTTGCATGAATTTAGTCAAGTATGCATGCCAGTGCCAAACCCTTAAAAATAACAAAAATATTAAAGAGTTCTAAGGCCTTGGATTTTTGCATGAAATATAAAAATTTAATAAGGCAAAGTAATAAAATTTTTCTAATAAATAATTAAAATTTGTAAAATAACGAAAACTTCTTTAAAATTCACAAAAATTTCTCAATTTTATAACATTAAAATTTTTTCTACTTTTCATCTAAAAATTTCTAACCCTTTTTTACACTACCCAAAAAATTTCTCACTCGCTTAGTAATTAAAACATCCACAAATCTTCATCATAAAAGCAACACAAAACTCGTTATTGCTCCTTAAATTATTTAATATTCTGATCTTATTATCTGATTTTCAGATCCATGTTACTCTTAATTATTTTATTAAATGAGTGAGAAATCGTGTATGTGTGACATAGAGAGTCATTGACTCATATATGTAATAAAAGAAAGGGTTGAAAGTTAAAAAATTTCTGTAATTATGACACTGGATTTTGAGTGAGGAATTTTATGGTTGAATAGAATAAAAAGCTGTAATTTTTTGGTAGATTTAAGATGAAATTGAAAGTTTTTTTATATTTTTAGATACGATTAAAAAATTTTTTTGATTTTCTTTAATTTTCAAAAATCTTAAAATATTTAAAAATTTTCAATATTAAAGTAAAATCTTTTTTTGAACTTCTTTATAAACTCAAAAAATAATTTTCGTAAATTACATAATTTTTTTTCTGTTCCTAACTAAATCTAAAATAAATGCACGAAGTATAAAAAGTACACAAAATGTGATACTTCAGTATTGAACTAACAATATCCTTCTATTTTACAGTCACTGCTTTACCGACTCTCCTCCCATTGGTTTGTGTGCTTATTTTACTGTTTTTACACTGTAAATACATTCTTTATAGTTACACATTCATTTCGACATCATTACCAATACAAAAGAAAATTTATTTTACAAAATAGAGAGAAAACTACTCATATACTCAATTTTGTGGTTTGATATACACAAAAAAAATCGGACAACCGCGAAACTTGAATTCAGCCAGTTGTAAAATAATTTTTGAAGTGACTAAAAGTTGTTTTTTTGTTTCGTGACATAAAGAGAGAAAAAATTTTATATCGAAATGTTGATTTTTTAAGAAGAAGAAAAAAAAAATGAGAAATTTTAATCAAATTTTATAAAAATTATTTAATTGTTGCAAGTAATTGAAAAAATTTGAGGAAGTTCAAGAAAAAAATTAAGACCTAAAAACATAAAAATTATCAATTTTTAAATTTTCAAAAAAATTTTCACTTTAAAAATTAAAATCCAACACTTCAGGTCAAACAATGCCATCCATAAAAAAGAATTTAAAATTTTCCTCTCAATCCGCAACTACCAAAAAATATTTTCCCATAATTTTCACTCTTTCTCTCTACATTTTGAAAGCGAGCAATAATGATTTTCGCGCTTATCAATTTTAGTCATCTTTATGGCTCAACGCTACATCATCAATAATTTTTAAACCATTCAATAGACAGACAATAGCAGTAGTCAGTTGTAGGCATTGAGATTTTTTTGTATCGTTCGACTATTGTTGCAACTTGTCGAGGTTCAATAAAACGATTCTTTTTTTAACTTTATAAAATTGGCCCACGGCGAATATGCCGTTTTTTGTGCTACTACACGCTATTTTTTGATAGCCGCTTTTCATTTATATTAGGGCGTAAACGAAAACATATGATATAAAGAGAGAAGAAATTTAGCCGGTCCGGTGAAAATATTTTTTTCAATGCCATATGGCTGTGATTATCGAATTATAAATTATATAAAGTTCGTTATAGTTTTAAAGATTAAAGAAAGTTGAAAGTTTTTTATGTCCAATAAATTGTACGAAATTTTACTACTTTTTATAACTAAGGAAATGAGTTTGAAAAAATTTAAAAGAATCGTTCTTAAAAATTTATTTTTTAAAATAGAATTTTGCACTTGCATGTTTACTTGACTTTATGCATGCAAGATGACTTATAAAAATGTTTGTAGTTCATTCAAAATTTATTTAATTCTGTCAAAATTTTGCAAACTTAAAAACGATTGACTTTCATACAATTTTGCAAAATTTTGACCAAATTAGATAAAATTTGAATAAACTAGGAAAAATTTTTTAAGTCAACTTGCATTCATTTAGTCAAGTCACTAGTCAAGTGCCGAATTCTAGTTTTAAATTATTAAAATAAATTTTAAGCAATTCAAAATATAAAACAAATTTTTAAAATTATTGACTTATTCTATTTACTCATTTTGATCATAATCCCTTCCATCTAAAAAATCCATTTCATTTCTAAGTTATAAAAACAAATCATTAAAATGCTTACATATTTTGAGCTCTCAAGTAGCATTTTTTTGTTAATTAGATATCAATTATGCACCCCACTGTGAATTATACTCACCCTTCCCTCATAATTTTCTCTCTCTGTGAATTTTATTACTATTGCATATGCACATATAACAAGCTGAGCTCAGTTCCATTTGTAATTGAAACTTGACACCCAAAAAGTAAGAAGAGAAACTTTTGCTTGCCAATAAATCATGCATACCCTAAAAAGTTCAATCTTCTCATGTTGCATAATTTTTATGAAGAGAATAAAAAATTTTTTTTGCTCATTTTTGATTGCCAATTAATGATACCAAAAAAAAAGAAGAAGAAAATTTTCCCCTTCTACAAATGTAACAATTTTGAAAGGGAAAAAAGAAACAAAGAAAAAAAAATTTAAAGTGAACATCAACTGACTGGCACGTGAACACATGATGACGATAATCGGATCAGGTTGGCCTTCCGCCTCTATCTTCTGTCACTGGTCTGATGCAAGTGATTTTTATTTGATTGTTATTTGATTTTTATGACTGATTGTCGATTACATATGTAAGGCACAATGTAGTCCATGAATGATAGGAAAAGATCAAAAATAGAGAGATTGTATGAATAAAATGAATGTGAAAAGGACACACGAGGATAATGGCGATTACAATCAGATGAGAATTGTTTTGGGTTTAAAAGAGGATTTTAGGGTGAAAAGGGGTTTGAAAATGATGAATTTAAATAGAAATGATGATTGTTAAGATTGTATTGAGATTCAGTTTAGTTAAAAATAGTGTTAGAAATTTAAAAGTTATCAAAATTTTACGAAATCCAAGTGAAAAATGAACACAAAAATTCTTATAAAAAACAAACTTGATAACTTTTTTGACTTGACTAAATCCATGCAAGTTGACTTAAAACAAATGTTTGCTACTCATTCAAAATTTATTGAATTTGGTCAAAACTTTGCAAACATTGACTTTCATACAAATATGCAACGTTTTGATGAAATTGAATGAATAGAGGCATTTTTTGTAAGTCAACTTGCATACATTTAGTCAAGCCATTAGTCAAGTATGCAAGTCAAGTACCGAACTTAACTTTTTTTGCATAATATTGCACAAAATTATCGTTTCATTTTAATTTTATAATTTCTTGTCTTACTTTGAACTAAACAACTTCTTTAAAACTCACATGATTGTTCATTAAACAAATCCACCATTAATTAAAAACAAAACAGATCAAACCAACCATGCAAGACTTCGATTTCAATTAAGAGTAAACATTGAGCATGAAAAAAGCGATTTTACAACAATTCTCGCTCCTTCCATGTCGGTAAACAGACACAAAAAACAACATTTTTTTCATGTTCATGAAAAATGCAAGACAAACACAGCAAGTGAAATAAGAGAAATATTGTAAAACATAAAATGCAATTTATATTGAGAGACCAAGAGGGTTTTTTCATAGGGAAGCGGGAAAAAAATTTAACGAAGCAAATGCAAACAGTCAGCAACAAATAAAGAAATAAAAATGCGCTAGTGTAAGGGAGAAATCATAAAAGCAAATAAATTGACACGTGGTTGAATACTTTGTTTACCTAACCGGGTAATAATACTGTGCACAGCCTTCTGATCACATCAACACAATTATTTGAAATTGACGACAGACTCGGGTCACGTGCATTAGTGCAATTGAAAGTGCAAATCTCATTTAAATGGCCATAATCGACTACAGATAATCTTAATGAATTTTTCTATTTTTAAGATAAATAGTGAGGAGAGAAAAAAGAAGGATGACAAAAGAATTTATAAATTTTCTAAAATTTCAAATTTTTAACGTATTATTTTGAATTTTAAAATTAAAAAAATCTGATGGTAGTAAAAATTGAAAAATTTTAAATTTTCTAAAAAATTTCGAATTTTTAACGCATTTTTTAAATTTGAAAAATTTAAAAATTCTGATCGTAGTAAAAAATTTAAACCAGGCATTTTAGAAACTCAAAAAACAACTAAAAAATTTCCTTTTTAAAATTTTACTAAAAATCCCATAATTTTTTATTAAAGACCATTTCAAGCTTCTTTATTTTTTTCTATCGATATTCACCTATAAAAATAGAAAAAAAAGAATCAAAACTAAAGAATGTGCTTAATGTCGTCGTCTGTCGTAGCATTGTCAGCACAACGACATGTCAACAATTCTGAACTCTGAATCTCATACGTGCACTCTTGTGGACATCTATGGGAAAAGATTTTATTCGAATTGTCAGCAGAAAAAAATGTTTATTTAAGAATTGATACAGAAAATTTTTTAATGGGTAAAAAATTTTATTTTTTGCATTTTTAAATTCATTCATGTTTGAAAAATTGCAAACTTTCTGTAATACAAAAAAATCTCTGAAAATCCTCAACTAGAAACATAAAAATAATTTTTCATAGGCTTGCAAAGACAGCAAAAGATTTTCGGCTTTTCGATAGATTTTCTTTACGCACATGCTACACAAATAAATACATTTTGTCGTTAGGTAATAAAGACGACTCTATGGCTTTAATGTTTTTCTTTTTTTATTTTTTGGTTGAATAAAGATAAAAAAATTTAGGTTGAGATAAAGAATTTTTTGGTAGTAAAATTAAAAATTTAAAATTGAACCCAAAATTATAAAAAATACCAAAAAATTAATTTTAATTTATTTTTTAAAAAAATAATTTTTTAGTCATACAAAAAAATCAGAACCAAAAATTTTACCTTTAACATTGACATTTTTTTACTCTGTAATTTGTAATGTTAACCCATAACACTAATGCCATTGAGAGATAAATAAATCATTATCATGGAGTTAAAAATAAGTCTCTGGTTGTTTTTTTATTTATTTTTTCCCTGTCCTGTTTTTTGGGATCATCGAGATAGAAAAGTGAGTATTTTTCCATTATTTACAGCCTCATATGTATCATATGTGAGTGTAGGCACATAAACAACAACAACAACAACAAGTAAGTTCACATGTGTTTAATGTATTTCTGCGGATTATCATAAAATAGGTAGGATGAAATTTTTTTTATTTTGTTACTGTAGGTTGGAAAATAATGAGAAAAATATTGCAAAAAAATTATTTTGTGGATTGAATTATTTTTGCATTAAATTGAAATTTCGATTAGAAAAATAAAATTGTAATTTTTTTAGTAAAAACCTTCTTAGTCATCGTCTAGACTAATTTTTTTATAAATTAATTTATGATTCGACACTTGCATGCACACTTGACTCGTATAGTGACTTGACTAAATACATGCAAGTTGACTTAAACACAATGTCTCTGATTAATTCAAATTTTATTCAATTTACTCAAAATTTTGCAAATATGTATGAAAACCAATGATCCTTAAGTTTACAAAGTTTTGACCAAATTAAAAAAAATGTTGAAAGAAATAAAGAAATTTTTTGAAAGTCAACTTGCATGCAAATAGTCAAGTCACTATAGTCAAGTATTCATGCAAGTAATGAACGCTTATTTTTTTTTCAATTTTGCAAACATAATTAAAAATTCTTTAAGTTAGACAACAATTGAAATTTTTTATATCTTAAAAAATTCTTTTTTATAAAATTTCATTAAATATCAACTTTAGTAAAAAATATTTTTTTCTTACACATACTTTTTTTTAAACTATCTATTTAAGCTGAATAATTAATGAATGTAGGGAAGCTATTAGTCCATCAACATAAATCCACACCCACATACAGAAATAGTCACACACAAGCTAATGAGTAGTTAATTTTAACCTTCATTGCATTTCTAGACACCATCAATTTTTCCTTTTTCTTTTCATCCCCTCTTTATGTCTTACTAATTATCACGTGACAGAGACAATGAACTCCAACAACAACAAACAAACAAGAAAGTACAAGAGAATAAGACAGAAAAAAGAGATCATTGATTAATTATCATGTCGTCATGCTCGTTTGGAATTTTTCAAGTGAAAACAAAGTAAATTTTTGGCGAGCTCTCGTGTAGGTCTGTTGAATTTCCTCATAATTCGTCAAAAATTTTAAAATATCAACAATGACAGAAGTGGTGAAATTTTTAAAATTTTTTGGTGAATTTTCAAAAATATTTTCCAAATATTTTCTTTTGAAAAAATCAAAGTATGGAAACGAACGTGATTCGGCAAAATAATTGCCAATAATTTTCTCCATACCTTGAAGAAATTTATGGAAATTTTTTTTAACCAACTCTGGATCACCCAAAACGAATTTCAACAATCACAATTCGCGATAAATTGAAGCAACAACAGAAGCAAAAGTAACAAAAAAGATCAAAGAAAGAGTAAAAATCAGACAATTGTCGATGTCGTTTGCGATAAAAATGGTTAAAGAGAAAGAAGTAAAATAAAAAAAAAAACAGAGTGAGAGAGATGGATGTCATAAAATATTCATTAACTGTTCGCTTCTTTTTGTTTTCCTCATTCAATTCAAATAGGAAATATTTTACCTTGTTTTAAGATGTGAAGACAGTTTATTTTTAGTAGTTTTAATGCTTGTTTTGTTCAATGTAATCAGATATGGAATTTATACATTTTCATAGGATAAAAGAGTAGTGACCGAATAATATGAAATTAAGGAATAAAAATTTGAAGAGTTTTATGTAATTTTTACAAATTTAAATTGAATTTTATACCAATTCTCTGTAAGTCAACTTGTATGAATGTAGTCAAGTAACTTTCAGTCAAGTATGCAAGTCAAGTGCCAAACCCTAAAATTTTTCTAATTCAAAAAATAAATGACTCTAAAAAATTCTCATCAAATTGATTGTCAATGTTTTTTCTTCTTTTCATTCTTCTACTGAAACTGTCAAGTCTTTCTTTCATCTGAAATTCGCAACTTCACGAAAAAATCAACTTTTTCTCCTGTTGATTCTTTTTTACTTGCGGCGGCATGTTAAAATTAATTAAATTAATCGGATTCCTCAATCTTGATGTTATTAAGTCATTTTGAGGGCGATGACGATTCAATGAACTGAAGAGAGTCTCATGAGTGTCTTTTTCATGCGGCAGATGGCCAACATGCATCTGGTCGAAAAGGTTGGAGAGGCTGGCATATTAAAGTCCCATGAGGAGGCCATTGCGATGACCGTGAGCTATTAAATTTGGGTTAATGGAAAAAACTATTCTATTTGTTGGGTTGAAAATTTATTTTTATTGATTGACAATGTCTGTTGACCTTTCGACTTCTTCAATATTTTTTGACTTCTTTTTTAGTTTATTGAAAATCATAAATCCTAGCAAAAATGTTACAATTATAAAAATTACAGCACCAAAAATGCAAACTAAAATTACAAATGTTGTCAATTTTTCTTCAAGTGATTCAAAATCTTCTTCAAGTTCTTCTGCACTGCTTTCATTTTCGTCATCATCGCAATCAATTTTTAATGTCATAAGATAACAATAAGAAACACATTGAAAACGCTCAATTGCTTTTATCAATTCTGAAATGCCTTCGTTTGTTTTGTCAAGGTCAAATGAAGTTCTGCAAGTTGCTCCAGTAAGATCTAAATGTTTTAACTTTTTTAAATCAGTGAAGACAAAAGGATCAATATGAATAAGGTCATTGTCAGCAAATGAAATGACTTCTAAATCCAAATTATGTTGAAAAATTTCACATTTAAGAATTTTCAACTTGCTGTCAGTTATGAAAAGAAATTTCAATTTTGTCATTGATTTTAAATCATTTTCATTCAATTCTTTTAAATTCGTGTCATGAATTGAAATGTAAATTAAATTTTCAAATATTTCATCTGTTAATTTAGGAAACTTTTTGAGTTTCGAAGAATTTTCAATTGAAAGACCATTTATGTCATCATTTTCATGACTGTCTTTGTGATCACCATGAATTGCATCAATTTTTACTTCATCATTGTCAAAAATTTCTTTGTTTTCAACTTCACAAATGTAAATTGTATCAGATGAGAAATCAAATGTTGTAATTTTGAATGAACAATTTAATGTTGATGATTTAGTTTGCGATGAGTAAATTGAAAGGATCATGAAGATTCTAAAAAAAATTATTGTTAAAGAATGTTTATTCTACAATTTGAACTTCATACTTGACTAAATGTATGCAAGTTGACTTAAAAAATTTTTCTGATTCATTCAGAATTTATTAAATTTGATTGAAACTTTGCATATTTCTATGAAAGTCAATGATTCTTATGTTTGCAAAGTTTTGACCAAATTGAATAAATTTTGAATGAATTAAAAGCATTTTTTGTAAGTCAACTTGCATGCATTTAGTCAAGTCACTATGCAGATACCAGTCAAGTATCCATGCAAGTGCCGAATTTTAGTCTATTCTTATTGATGTTCATAACTCTGAAAGTCAATTAAAATACACACAAGTTTATGTATAATTTTTTTAATCAACTTTCAATTCTGATTAAAATTAAAAAATTTTTACTTGCATTAAAATTAATTTCATATTTTCAAAATTATTCAACACTTAATGTCAATTGTGATGCTTAATTTTTGAACTACAAATCTAAACTGAAACAAATTATGAATCACAAAAAACAAAATTCATTGACTTTATCTTTATTTATCAATCCACTCCTTAATACAGTTAAAAATTTATAATTATTGTTACAATCTAAATTGAATCATCAACAAATATTTCTTATCATTTTTATCATAGTAATTAATTTTTTCAAATTATCAAATTAAACCTTTAAATTGAAAATTGCATAAGATTTTATTTAAAAATTTTTAAAGCAATTCAGAAAAAAGAAAAAAAGTAAAGTAAATTGACTAAAATAAGGTAATTGTTAAAAAATAAATTTTATAAGAAAAGCAATCAGTTTTTATCAATCAAACATTGGTTGTGAACTCAGTAATTGTAAGATTATTTTATGTGCTCTAAGAATTTCTCAATCCAATTGAAAGTAAAAATTTTTTTTGAGTGATTTTGCCTTTACATTTAAAGCAATAAAAAATCTATAATTTTTTTATCTTACAGTGCATCTGACTCTAGAATTATTTTGAGCATTTTTGTTGAAATTTGCATCATAAACACAATTGTTGAATGAATCAGTTGTGAAGTTAGGAATTTGATCATAAGTGACATCGTCAAATGAGTCATTTATATTATCATTTACATTTTCATTCATTTCAAAATCATTTAAATTAATTTCATCATCAAAGTTAGTTTTTTGTCTAATCACAAGTATGATTACGATGATGAGAACAAAAAATAATCCTACAGTAACAACAGCAAATGAAATCATCAAATAATCAACTAATCGCTTATGTTTTTCTTCATTTTCTGACAACTTATTTTCAACTTCTTCAAATTTATGTTCAAATTTTAAAATCGCTTTTTCAACATTTTGTACTGCTGGTGTGCAAGTGAAATTTTCGATTTCACTTATGACAATTTTTACAAAAGTGGCATTCATGCCATATTCATTTTGAAGTTTACAAGTATTGTTACCAAGATCCAAATATCGAAGTTTCTTAAGTTTACTAAAAACTTTTGGATCGATGAAAAATATTTTATTTCTATCTAATGTAATCAGTTCCAAATTTGTGTTAAATTCGAACAAATTTTGGTCAATAGTTTTTAACTCATTCATGGTTAAATAAAGATATTTTAAAAACGGAAATGGTTTGAGATCACTTTGAAGAAGTTCACAAACTTTTGATCCAAAAAATGAAATGTAAGTGAGAGTTGTGAAAAATTTGTCAACATTAATTGGCGGATACTTGAGAGATTCTGAGAATCTAATCATTAATCCTTGGACATTTGAATCTTTCATGTTACCTACATGTTGACCTGTGAATTTTTCAACTTTTTCACGCGTGTTAGAAAAATTATCAAGGTTTGTCACATTACAGATGTAAAGTTGGTTTTCATCAACTGCTTGGAAATTGTTAAAAATTTTATAATTGCAATTTAGTTCAATTGATGAAATTTTTGAAATGAAAAATCTGTTGAATAAAAAATTAATCATTTTATTAAAATGTAAATAAAAATTTTAAAATTCAAGTTTTTAAAATGAATATTTTAACATTAAACTTTTCTAAAATTTCTTACAAAATAACAAAAATTTCCAGCTTCATTTTTTGATTGTTTTTTATTTAAGCTCAAAAATTTAACTGTTTCAAATATTTGATGATTTAAAAATTTTTAGGGAAATAAAAAAAAATATAAAAATTTCTGCCAAGATCAGATAATTTAAGCGCATTTTTTTGTGCTCAGATGATTTTAATGATTACAAAATTATTTTAATCGAAAATATTTTTTCTTTGTTCTAAGTTGACCATTTGTTTCCCAACATAAAAAATATTTCCCGTCACCCGACTGATTTTCCTCTTGATTAGAATCGTGTTTTAAAAAGAATTTTTTTGATTTAAAAATAACGGTCAATTCAAATTTAATCTACGTTTTGTTGCATATGACAAAAAATGTTGTAAATGACAAAAAAATGTTGCGCGACAAAAAATGTTTTTGTTTACAAATTTTGTCAATATGAAAATTTAAATTTGTAATTTTTTAATCGCTGCAATCAGTGACAGCTTTATAATTATGTTTTTTCCTAATAATTTGTTAGAACAAATCAAGTCTGGAAGTCTCTAAAAATTATAGCTTTCGAGATTATTTTCAGCCAAAAAAAGTGAAATTCTAAATTGCATTTTCTATACAAAAATTCGCTAAAAACCGCAAAAAATGAAATCAGAAAATTCATAATCATTCAGTTTTTAAAATAATTCAAATATTTTACATTATTAAACTTTAATGATTCAAAAAATATTCATGAATTCATTATGAATGAATAATTTTCACAACATTTACTTTAAATTTCCAAAATTAGTCCATAAAAAATTACATCAAATTCACAAGCATCAAAAAATCATCACGATTACTCTACCAATTAAATTTCATATAAATGTCACAACAGCAGTAGCGGAAAATTGCGAAACTTCTAATCGAATTTATTTTGTCAATAATTCGACTTAATTTGGTTTTGTGTCCTCTATTCGTTACATTTCAAGTCATCACAATTTGAACATATGTGCACATGGATGTCCGAGGCCATCTTAAAGAGAGTCTCGGTATGATTTTTCACCCTTGCTTCAAGCATACAAAAATTCCCAAGTGTATATCGATGAGATGGAGAAAGAAAGGGAAAAATACCCTCGAGAGGGATGACTGACTGTCGACGGCGGCGGCTGATTTCACAATCCCCTCAAGGGTTCTTTGTAAAAAATTTTCCTATTTTTCTTGTTGTCATGGTCACCAGGAAAAAGAAAGGGAAAAATTGCGTGTGTGTTTTGCAGAAGAATGAAAAATAAAAAAAAATTGCGTAAAATGATGGAAAAAATTTCCATTTTGGAAAATTTTAAAATTTTGATAAGAAAAAGCAGAACAGCTGATTGTCCTCATCACGATCTTTTTTTGTCTAGCCAGACACAAAATAACAACAGTTTTTCAAGCATTTAAGACTCCATAGAGAATTGAGCTTCGTCTCGTGTTCCTTTTTTTCCGGTCCCAACAGCATGATAGCATCAGACCTTGGAGAGAAATTTTCATGCCCTTAGGTGAATTGGCTGGCACACATTTTCTCATACTTTCATCTTTTTTTGCTGTTTACCAAAATAAAATTTACAATAGAAATGTGCGTGTGTAAAGCAATCAAGCGACTTTTCATCTTCATCCTATTCAGCATCTTCGAGTGGGGTCGTGTCACGATTTATTTCCCTTCAATCGTAGCTGATGGTTGGGTAGGTCAAAAAACGCATTTTCTTTTTCTACCCTCAATTTTCAATACAGATGTGGGTTATTTTCATTTGTTACAATGTTTGCTTTAAGTTTTAGTTGTATTTTTAGAAGTAAGAATTTCTTTTGTTAAAACGAAAAGCGATAGACAATTTTTAAAGATCTTTGAATAAAATTTTAGTTAGAAATTTGTTTAATTTTTGAAACGTCAAATGATTTTGTTAATTTTAAAATTTGATTCTTTTATTGTGAAATATTTTTGATTTTTACATTTATAATAATTAAAATTTTTATAATTTTAAATATTTCCAGTAGTTATTTTTATTTTTCGTTGTATTTGACGATTACTGCAAATTTTAGATTTCCATTTTTTACATTTTTAAATGTTGGTTATTAAACATATTTTTTTTTAACATTTACCGTATTATTAAAAATTTTTCTAAATGTCTTGTTGTTTTTCGAAGCCCAAAATAAAAAGTCTCTTAATAAACCAAGGCTTTAAATCTCTTTTTGATATTTTGCATCAAGATACCTTTGCTTTTCGAAAAACAAAAATTTTTAGAAATGGACTTTTTTTAAAATGACTTCAGTTTTAAAATGATGAGACGAAGATATGCAGTCCTTTCTGATTTTTATTTCTTATGCTCATAGTTTACTTTTTGGCAATCAATAATATTTTTATGTTCTTTAATAAAAGAGAAAATCTCGATATCAAAAACAACAAAAAAATCAAAAAATATCAAAAATAACAAAAAATATCAAAAGAGTTCTCTTGAAATTAATCATAATTTTGATAGAGTTTGCAACGCTTCTTCAAATTTTTATATTTTTTCTATTTTGAATATTTTTAAAAATCTATAATTTACAAAACTGATTCAAAAATTTTACAAAACTAGCTCAAATTATTCATTTTAATTACGGTTCAATTTTAAAATTCCCAAAATATGGGAGGAGAAAGAAAAGAAACAAAAAATGTGTGTTTTTAAATTTCTTCATTTTATCACTTTTCTGTGAATATTCAAAAAGAACAAACATGCACACATCTAAATAAAGATCAGAAAAGAAATAAAAATAAAAATTTTATGCCTCCGCCTACCAAATTGTGACTGTTTCTTTTAAAATGAGGAAAAGTTATAAAAATGAAATGTTTCACTTAAGGTGAAGAGTTTAACGAGCTGTCAACAACAATTTTACTTACAAAATGACACAAGAAAATTATAAATGCTGAAAAATAAAAAAGTTTCTCCTTTGCCTCACCTTGGATTCTCTTGTGACTAATTTATTTAAAATTTTAATCCTCTTAGTTTCATTATTTGCCTATAGGTAAATAATTTATATCAAATTTCATTAATTTTCAATAATTTTTTTATTTTATTCTATTTTAAATTAATTAGTTTAAATTTTTCATTTTTTCCATTAATTTAATATCAATTTAATTACATCAAATTCACTGGGGATTATGTATCAATATTGGTTTTCCATCTTTACTTTTTCTTGTGAATACTTTTAATATTTTATCATGATTTCTTTTTCTGGTCTTTTTATTAAAGTCCAAAATTCTTTTATTTTTTGACAAATCTTAAAGTTTGAACTTTGAAGATTTTTTATTTAATATTTTGTTTTACATTTATGAATTTTCTTGTGTATTGATTAATTTATGATAAGATTTCATTAAAGCCTCCTTAAAACACTTATAGAATTTTTGTCAATATTTATATAGCTTCGATATTTTGTTTGTGTACATTGATTTTGATAATTGAATGATTTTAAGAAAAAAAATAATTTGATGTTTAAAAGATTTTTTGAATTGAATTCACAATATTTTTTTATGTTTTGAAAAATAATGACAAAGAATTAAAATTTTTTTTGATCCAAGTTTTTTAACAAGTTTGATTCCTGTTTGATTTTTTTTGATCTGAGTTTGATTTTTTTGATCCGAGATCAAATTGGGATCAAAAAAAATCAAACATGAATCAAAAAAATTCAAAAACTCGGATCAAAGAGTTCTCAGGCTTTTTTTTAGTTTATCGTGAATTATTTTAAAAAATCACTATATTAGGTTTTATTTTGACCATTTTAGTTGCTTTTGTTCACTTTATTGCAAACCAAAAAAAAAATTTAAAAAATTTGTTGAGAATTTTCTAATTTCAAACCATAATTTTCATTTAAAAATTCTTAAAACTTTATAAAAATCAATAAATATTTTTCGAGTTTTTAACAAAATTTCAAAAAAAATAATCATATTATTTGACTATCATTCAATCATCAAAATCAATGTCATTTATTTTATACAGACAGAGTAAAAAGGAACAAATAAATAATGTAAAATATTTTACATTTCATAAATGCGAAATTTTTGTATTTTTATTTATAAAAAATTTGTTCTAATATTTTTTCAGATATGACATATTTTTAATTGAAAAAATGAATGAGAAAATTTTTTTAATGCTATGAGTTAATTTAGCGGACTATAGCAATCATTTAAATTCAGCTGTGACTAAAATTTCCAAATTTTTTTTTGTTAATTTAGTCAAAGTTTTTTAACCATTGTCAACTTTCTGGATGAATTTTCCTTTAACAAATCAAATGCAATTTGAAAATTTTGTAATTTTTGAAATCTTCAGTCAGTCAACAGTAAAATTATAAACTTCATAAAAATTTTCTCATTCATTTTTCAAATATTTTCTGTAATTACTACAATGAGATTTTTATCATAAAAATTTAAATTTTTTAATAACAAAAAAACTTTCTTTCTTTCATATTTTTATCTAAAATTTTCTTTTCTTTGATATTATTTGTGTAATTACAGCATCTTTTGTGGCGATATTTTCATATGAGTAAAAGATATGTAGTCTATATAACGTCCCGAGTGGCATCATACAAAAGAAACTCATAAGATGATGTCAAACACATCATTATAATGCCATAAAAGCAAAAGAATGAAAATTTTACACTCGAGTGTGCTTAAAATAAAGCACCACATAATAAAAAATTTTCTTTCCTCTTTCGCATAGCTTGCGTCATTTTTTAATACAATTAGAAGTTTCTTTTGATTGTGTGACTTTTTTATTTTGGTAGATATGTGAATAATTTTCTTTAAATATGACAAGAAATATTTTTTTATGATGTGTGCAGTTTTACAAAGATATGCAGCAATATTTTTTCCTTTATATATTTTTTAACGGTAATAAACTGTAAAAAAATAAAACTGTCAATAAAAAAATTGGATTTTTATATTTTTTGCAAACTTACTTGATGTAGAATTAAAAACATTAGCAGATGATGCTGGTGATGTTGTGGACAATCCAGTCATTTGAATAGGTGCTGGTGGTCCATAGCCATTAGTCAGTGATGTTGTACCATATGATGCAGAGCCACCAGTTGATGAATGTGGTGTCGATGCACTTGAACAATAACCACCACCACCACGCGGACTAACACTGCTGCTTTGTGTTCGATTGTATTCATCTCCAGCTTATTGAATAAACATTGATGAAAAATTTCTTGAACAATTGTTGTCGTAAAACTCACCATCAGTCCATTGACTTCCATCGGGTTGAACGCTCACTGCTAGCTGACCCGTATACGAATTGAAACCTGAACTGGAACCACCTGATGGTGATCGTGGCATTGAATAAAGTGCTTCTGCAATGTCAGCTGCTCGCTTGAGAATTATTTCTTTTGGCAATTTATCAGGATCACCTGGATGTCGTGGAATCAATTTTTGTAATCGTTGAAAGCCATAATCAATTGTTGGCTCACTTAGAGCTATTTAAAAAAATTTAAATTTAAATTTAGGTTAAAAGTTATAGAAATTTTAACTTACAAATATAAACAAATCGTCCAGGTGATCCTTTGCAAAATTGTTTACTTTTATAACTCAATGTGACTTCAACTACTCCGGGAATATGTCGTGGTGGTGTATGAACTCTAATTGCATGTGATGTAATCAGTTCACTCCATACAAGCATTGTTCCAAAAATGACTTGCAGACCATCAAAAAAGTTGTCACCAATAATTATGACAGAATCGCCACCTTTGGTCCAACCTTCTGATGGTGAAACTGCTTTGATACATGGTGTTGCCATTGGTAAAGGTGGATAAATGCCTGAGTTGATTAAAAATATTCAAAGTTAATTTTTTGATAGATTTTTTAAATAATTTTTGCAAAATGAATTTTTTGATGATGATAAAGAACTAAGGTTCGGCACTTGCATGCTTACTTGACTGGTATACTTGACTAAATTTTCTAAAGTTGACTTGAATATATTCATGCAAGTTGACTTAAAAAAATATCTCTTTTTATTTCAATTTGAGAAAAATTTTGCATATTTTTATGAAAGCCAGTGATTTTTAAGTTAACAAAGTTTTGACCAAATTGAACAAATTTTGATTGACTAGAGACATTTTTATGAAAGTCAACTTGCATGCATTTAGTCAAGTATGGTAGTCAAGTATACATGCAAGTGCCGAAACTTAGAAAAAAAGTAAAAACAAAATTCACACAAAACAAATGAAAATTAATGAATTTGATTTTCTTTGGATATGTACGAACGACGAAAGTCTTTTTTTATATAAAATTCTATTACTAACACGCGAGTCAAAAATAGACAAACAAATAAAGCAAAAGAACTTTTTTGAAACACAGACCGTCGTACGTACTGTCCGGAGCCAATGCATGAGCTGATAACAACGGGGAATTACCAGCAGCAGCGGCACCATCTGGATCCATTCTTTTTGCACGTCTTCCATGTTTACTGTTATTGTGTACAAACATGTTATCAGAAATCGCTAGAAGTGGTCCATCGACACTCACTTGAGTTGAAACTACGACCTAATTTTGATGAAAAAATACAATTAGAAGAAAACCAAAAAAATATTCAAAATTTTTACCTGAAATCTTCTCATATCTCTCGGATTTCCAGCGTTTTTCAAACAATTTTGATTGCACTTTAAGAAGAACTTCAAGAAAAATCTGCAAATAAAAATATAAAATTTTTTTTGTAAATTTTTTTTTCTCTCTAATCAAGAACTTTTTTTTGATTTCCCATAACACAAAAATATAATTTTTTTCTAACTATAATGAATGAATAGAACAAAGCAGAATAAATGAAAAAAAATTTCTCTCTCAGTGCCTGATGAACGGCTCACAGCAAACTTCACCATTTACGGGCACTTAAATGATTGTTTTTTAGATTGCTGTGCAATTGTGCAATGAGTTAAAAAGAGCGAAAAGAAAAAAAAAAGTTGTGTGGGGTTAGCGGCAAATCCCCATTTATAGACATCAAAAATTGGTTTGAAAAAGAGCGATTTATCCAATTAAAATCCATTTTTGTAATCGTTGAAAACGGCAAGCAAACAGCAGCAGGCACGTGAATGTAATTCATCACATCGTACCAAACATCAAAGCACTTAACTCGCTTGCATCTGTTGCTAAATCCGTTCACCATGAGTTTGATTGTTGGCTGATGAATCTTTTATGACATCTTGTTTGTCAATTTTTGTCCTTCTTCGGTTTCTTCGAATGTTTACTGTTAAATCTTTTGCAATTGTTTTCGCTTCTCTTTTTTTTAACCGCCAAATAAGAATTTCATTTCACGAGAACTTTTTTTTATTTATTTTGCTTGTTCTTTTTTATTTTTATTGTTAGTTATTTGGACCTCCAAGACTTTTCTTACAAATCACTTTTTTTGTTTTACAAGGAAATTTAAGAAGAAGAATTTTGAAGGTAAAAAAGTTTTATGTTAGTGAAATTTGAAAAGAAAAAATTTGTAACAAAAATCAAAAATTTGTAACAAAAATCAAAAATTTTTAAAGTTTTTCTTGGTTTTTGATAGAGTTCGGCACTTGCATTCATACTTGACTTGCATACACATAGTGACTTGACTAATGAATACAAGTTGACTTACAAAAATTTCTAATTGATTCAAATTTATTTAATTTCGTTAAAACATTTTTGTATGAAAGTCGATAGTTTTTAGATTTGCAAAGTTCTGACCAAATTGAATTTATTTTGAATGAACTAAAAAAAATTTTTTGTAAGTCAACATGCATAAAAAAAGTCAAGTTACCAGACAAGTATGCATGCAAGTGCCGAACTCTATATCTGATTATGAATTTACAAATTATTTTTTCAAAATGAAAATCAAAGCTAAGGCTTAAAAAAATATGTAATAAATTATTAATTAATTAAGTTTCCAGTCTTGAAGGAAATTTAGAATACTCAATTTAAGAATGAAACTTTTAACTTTATGTTCTTATGCCATCATTTTATAATTTAAAAATCGTTATTATCATAATAATTCTTTTTTCAATTCTAAGTTTTTCCTTGCACTTCTTATTTTGATTTATTCAAATTATTTCTCACACATTTTCTTACTTATGACTATGTAATTAAAAATATTTT
Source organism: Polypedilum vanderplanki (assembly GCA_018290095.1). Lineage (NCBI taxonomy): Eukaryota > Metazoa > Arthropoda > Insecta > Diptera > Chironomidae > Polypedilum > Polypedilum vanderplanki. Next base: position 10,925,429 of record CM031382.1, read on the forward strand.
TTTACCACACATACAAATGCTCACCTATCAATAATAACAGGATCAGAAGGTGTTTCATTACGATTGCCACAACTTTTTTTGTCACAACACCGACTACACATAATTTCATGAGTCAATAACACTCGACACATTTCTGGATTTTTATCTTGGCCTTCATACATTATTGCCTGTTTTTAAAAAATATAAAAAAATTAAACCATCAGCGTTTTTAAAGAATTTTTCTTGGGTTAACAAAGATGAATTGTTAAAATTTTTAGAAAGTAGTAAAAACTTGTGCTTACGCTTGCAATAAAATTTAAAAAATTTTTTCTTACCGCTTTGGTAACTGAATCAATAAGCCTCACAAAAATATCTTGTTCTTGTCGTGCACCTAAAGAAAAAAAAGTAATTCTTCATTAATAACTTCATCAATCAATAATTTTTTTAATTAAGTAATTAAAAGTCAAGCCAAGTCGTCATTCATTATATCAAAATTATTACTTTTAATCTCTTTCATTTAAAATCATCTTAAAGTATATAAAAAATTTCCACAGCAATCTATAATAATCCAATTAGTGACCAACCGCACATCGCAGTGCATTGAAAATTTTTTTTCTTTGTGTTCTTCTGGGAGATGTTGAAAATTATCCCATGAGAAATATATTGAAGGCATTTATTTGTTCGAAGTGGAAAAATGAAAAATTGGTCAATAATTTTTACATCGCTTCAATGCATTTTTTCTTTCTTTTCTTGTTCTTTGTTTGAATTTGAAAATTAAAGGTGGAAAATTTTTAAAGATAGAAAAAAAGAGTTTTGAAGATTGCATGAAGTGCTTTATGGTTCAATGAATTTATTTTTATCTAGGAAATAAATGCAGATTTATTGCATGATAAAATTGAAGGTAAAAATTGTAATAAATTATTTTAAATTGACAGATATAAAAATTTGTAAGCTGGGATTTCATTTAGAAGTGCTTGAATAATTTTTTTTAATTTTAAAAGAAAAACTGAAAGTCTTGAATGCATACTTGACTATTATGTGCAAAATTACTTGACTTAATGCATGCAAGTTGACTGAAATAAAAATTTTTTTTTCATTTAAATTTCATTTAATTTCGTTGAAATTTTACAAATTTGTATGAAAAGCGATGATTCTTAGGTTTGCAAAGATTTGGCTAAATAAAGTAAAGTTGAATGAGCTAGAGAAATTTTTTGTAAGTCAACTTGCATAAATTTAGTCAAGTCACTAGTCAAGTATACATGCAAGTATCGAACCTTAAAATTTTCTAAAATGATTTGAAAAAAATCTATTTCATAAATTATTTTCACTTTTATAAATAAATTTCGTAACTCACCATTTGTATATAACAACTGCAATCGATATTGAATTCCGTTATTGGTCTTCTGTCCATCAATTTCCTGTCACAAAATAATTATTAGAAAACATTTTAACTTAAATTATCTACAAAATCTTTTTACATAAATATTTTAAAATTTTTATTACAGGTCAAGGGATGAGGTCAACGGCAGCAAAATTTTAAAAACAAATTCTAAGAATAGAAAAATAAGGATAAAACAGAACCATGGAGAAGTGTGAAAAAATAATTTTTTTTTGTTTCTGTTGAGTCAGCGGGAAGTCCATAAAAATGTAACTTTGTCATGTTTTTGGGAAGGAAACATTTAAAAACTGTTTATGAAAACTTGACAATAATTTGTGGTCAAGAGATTTTTAAGGAAGGAAATTTGTAAAAATTATCAATATCGGAAGTAAAATTTTTTTGGCGCAATGGAAAAAAAAGAATTTATTTCCGAAAGAAATTTAGATAATTTTAATTAAATTTTAGAATTCAAAATTAAAAATTTTAATCTAAAGTTAGAAATTTTAAGAGAAAAATTAAAATCGGTTTTGTAGTTTTAATGTTTGACCAGTAATTTTTAAAATTAAAAAATTTAAAAAAAATAATTATTTAAAAATTCTCACCTGATCTTTTTCAATAAATCCAATGAACGCCGTTCGTTCAATTTCAATTGGTTGTCCATTTCGGTCATAAAGTGCAATAACAAAGTGAAAGAAATTTGATTTCCTTAAATTTGATGGTGGTTGCTTTTCAAAATGTGCTCGTCCAATTCCAAGACTGTTGGGAAAAATTTTTTCATTGCAATTTTTAGTTTATAATGAGAAAAAAATTTTACAAGAAGTTGAAAAAAAAATGATTGAAATTTAAAATTTTTTTAAAACAATTTGCAACAATTTTAAAAAGTCTCATTTTATTCCAGCACAATAAATTCAAAATAAAATCATAAAAATCAGCTCAACATCAACCACATTGTGTTGATCAACACCACCATCTGACTATATCACTTTCACAAAAATAATTTTATCAACTGTAGTAAAAAAATCATGAAATTCATGAGCAAAGTGCCGCAAGGCATTACGAGGGATTATTTTGAATGAAAATTTCCGTATGCAAGGCAATGAATGAAATGTGTGGAAAGATAAAATAAATTTTTACGGTATTGAAGTGCTTTGAGGCAAATTTTCATGCTAATAGTGAAGAATTTTTTAAAATTTAAGTTTTGACTTTAAAAATTTCAATTTTACTCACTTGCTTTGGTCTGGTTGTTGCATCCAAGCTCTGGCACCAAGTGGTTCCTCTTTGAGGCTTGTGACAGGACCACGTGGCTGATTGAGATCACTGCCGGGTGGAAGACCAAACATTAAACCACTTCCTCGTGTGCCAGTCGTTGGATAGAGCTTTCTACCCCATTCCAACTCTAAAGTTGGCCATGGAGATGCCGAGCTAAAGCCCGGCACTGGCTCGTCTGAACGCAGTGTGAAAACGATTTTAAAGCTTTTTAGTACGAGTTGTCAAAAATATTTTTTTTGCTTTTTTTATAAATTTAATTTCTTGTCACTTTTTGAAATTTTTTGTTCATTCCACAATTTTTTTTTCACTTTAATCTGTCAATGACAATTTTGATTGATATTTTTATTCATTCATTTATTCACTTTTGATATGTTTTCACTTTTTATTCCAGTAAATTTGATATGTGACTTGAAATTTAATCACTTTTTATTTTTCCTTTTTTTATCACTTCTCTGTAAATAGAAAATTTTATTTTTAAGCACAATTTTAAAAAAATTTCATTATTTAATAAATATTAAGAAATGGTAAATATCAAGGTATGAAAACAAAGCTATTTTTGTGTTGAATCTTCGTTTCTATATTTTGTTAAATATTAAATATTTTGCCATTTTGATTAAGAAATGAATACTTTTTGCCAGACCTCTGCACTCGTTGCTTTCGTGTGACTTTTTGTGTCTTTTTGTACTTAAAAATGCTTTTTTTGCTTCTTTTTTTAAGTGCACAGGCCTGGAATTTTTGTTAATTTTAAACGCACTTCTGTATAGAAAATGAAATTTATAATTTCACTTTGTGCACTTTTAGTGACACAATGTATTATACAAAAATTTATGAAACAAAATGGTTTGTTTCTTTCTTATTGAAAAAACTTTCTATTTTAATTGCTCAATTTTCCAAATATTAAAAAAAATTCTAAAATGAGTTCTTTGTTTTATTTTAGATTTTATGCTACAAATAATGAATATAATATGATAGAAACTCAAGGCCTGAGAACTCTTTGATCCGAGTTTGATTTTTTTGATTCCAGTTTGATCTCGGATTAAAAAAAATCAAACTCGGATCAAAAAAATCAAATAGGAATCAAAAAATCAAACTCGGATCAAAGAGTTCTTAGGCCTTGTAGAAACTAAAAGAAGTTTTTTATTTAAAAAATATAAAGAAGAAATTTTTCTAAGTTTTTTTTTGAAGCACTTAAAGTAATGAGCACGAAAATTACTGGATCATAACAAAAAATATTTCGAGTTGAACACTGAATTTATTTAAAGTAGAAACTGTAATGGTAAAAAATTCTTTAATATTTTAATTGTCCATGAAGATTTTTCTTGCATTATTTTCATTTATATTTCAATTATTTCATGTTTAACTAAGAATTTTCAACCTTATGTATAAAACTGATTTAAATTTTAAAATCTTCTGACTAAGGTCATAGAAAATCAAAATTTATTGTCAAAGATTTAATTATTTTCATGTAGTAATAAAGATTTAACTTTATTTTTTAATATTTTGAAAATTTATATCATTGTTGAAAATAATTTTATTAAACTAAAATGCAGTTTGGTTGATTTCAAACTGATAAATTTAGTAAAATTTTAATCAACTATTAATTTGATTTGGACTGTATTTCATAGCAATGTGACATCAAAGTAATTCATTTGTTTATTATTATTAAATTATTTCAGTGGTTTTGAAAAGCAAGAATTTTGTTTTTTTGGAAAAATCAGATCAATAAAATTTTGATGAATAATAAAAATTATTGAAAAATATCAGAAAAAGATAAAAATTTCTTTTAAAAAAATTGTTTTAGGTTCACGAAAGGACGTAAATTATTTAATTATTTTCTTATAATTTCTAAACAATATTTTAGGCAATTATTTAAAAAATTTCAATTATGATCTTTCCCACTTGATAAGAAATAATTGAGTGCCGGGCAGAGAAAAATTCTACAGAATTTTTTGCATGTATTTAAATTAAAATTTATCCTTTTTACACAAAGTTATTGTTTTTATTTATTTTTTTGTTGTGTGTTTATAACTTTGATTTGAAAAATATTTTTCTTACTTTTTATTACTTCACACTTTTTTGATATTTTCATTTATTCTTTTTTCACTTTTAAAAATTATTTTTTATTTTAAAACACTTTTCACATACGTGTAAATCCAACAATTCAATCTTTCAAAAGTCACTTGTCAATTTTAATATTTTTTTCACAAGTATTTTATTTTTTCAAACACGACCGACTAATTACAAATCGATCCAAAAATTCCCAATCTATATCAAATTTCTGTTTTTTAAGGAAAAATTCCAGGAGTGCTCGATGTGACTCGAGTAGGGAATATTTTGATGATGATGAGCTCCTTGGCAGACAGTGTGAAGCCACAGGAGAAATGCTTATGCTTATTGTGCGCTCCTCAGCTCACACACAAAAAAATAACACAACTGCAGATGAGAGAACTGCGGCGTTCCCGAGTGACGTTGAATACCCAACTGAACAACTCACATTTCAACTGCGAGGCACTTGTGATGATTTTCGCTCCGATTCGATGGGCAGGGAAGAGAGGATTATCGTTCGGCACATAATAGCAACCAGTCCTTCTTTCATGATGCGCACACGACGAAGATGCGACGTGTTACGTGTTACACAGCACTGCAGCCGTCCCACACGAACACAAACAATTTTTTACTGTATTTTCTCTTTTGTATTGCACACACATACAAATATAAAAACGAATTTTACACTCACACAATTTTAATAAGAAGGCGCGGCTAAACATACAAAAAAACGACAATGCTGGGACTTTGGGATTGAAAGTGTCCTAAAGTTGCGATGGGAAAATCCTTGAACACGAGCCGAGGAGCTCTTTTACTGTCGCTGTTTTGGGATATAATTTAATAATATATTCATATGCATACATGCCATGACATGTTGCTTGGCTGATTTGGGAAATATTGATGGTTTTTTTATTATTGAATAAAAAATTGATAGAAGAAATTTTTCTATGTGGTTTACATGAATATGATTTTAAATGATGGAAAATTTGTTTTTGATTTCTTTCAAATTTTTACCATTGATTTGTGGTTTTAAAAAAAAATAATTTTTATATTTTAGTAAAAATAAAGAAAAACTAAATTGATAACCTCAAAGTTATTAAATTTTTTCAAAAAAATTTCACAAAAAAAAAGATTTATTTATCAAAACTACCAAAAATTGAACAAAATTTCATATCCGTTGGTAAAACCAGAACCAGAGTTGTAAAATCAAAATCAGATTTTTTTGTCAACTATGGTTATAACTTTTTTTAAATAAAAACATTTTGTCAAAATTCTTTATGTAATTCAAGGCACAAACAAAAATCTTTAAAACAAGCTATTATTGATGAAATTTGATTGAGGCAGTGCAAAGTTATGGACAATTTTAGAAGTCTGACTTTTTCAAAATTTTTGACAAAGTCCGGCTTACAAAATTCCATAACTTTGCACTACCTCAATCAAATTTCATCAATAACAGCTTGTTTTAAAGATTTTTGTCTGTACCTTGAATTACATAAAGAATTTTGACAAAAGTTTTTTGTTTAAAAAAGTTATGGCCAATAATCGGTAAAAAATTCGAATTTCGATTCTACAACTCTGAGTAAAATTTTTACAAAAATGTATAAAATTTTAACAGTGAAATAAATTTGAATAATTTTTATAAATTTTTGAAAAACTTAATTACCCATAAAAAATAATTATTTTGTTGCTGACTTTTAGTGGTTCAAAGTTGTTCAATAAAATTTTACTTTTTTCATGTTTAACTCTCTCACTAAAATTTGACTGTTGACATTTTTATGAGATATGACAAGGCAATTGTCGTCATTGTCAAAAATATCTGAGAAAAAGAAGAAAAAAACCCTTCTGGGAATCAATTCAAGTCGACTTCTATTCTTTCATCTTCTTCGTCATTATTTTGATGATTTTTACTCACCCCCACACTTTAAACCACAAAAAAGTCAGCGACATAAAGTCTCAAAAATACAGAAAATTGTAAAATGAAGAATTTTAAACTTTACGAGCTGCTTATTGCAAACTGGAAAATGAATTGATTAATTCCCTGGACGAAGGTTGTTGTTGTTGACTATTAAAAACCCGCCTTGATGTTAATGGCTTAATGGATTGTGTGATTGAATGTGAATGCGTGTGAGAATGAAATTGATGACTTTAAAATTAATGGAGGATTTTTTTCTTAACTCATTGGAGACAAAGAATGAAAAGAAAAATAAAGGTGATGCATGCATGTGTGTGAGGTCCAATTTTAGATGAAGAAAATCTAAAAATGATTTTTTTGAGAAATAAAATAAGAAATGGTGAACAAAAAATTCTAATGGATCTATAAAATTTTGTATCAAAAATGACAAATTCTTCTTCTTGCTGCAAACAGTTCTAAAAATAAAAAAAATAATTTACCATAAGAATTTTCACATCAAAAATCTAATTTTTTTCAACTGACATAATTTCCTCCAACCACTTTCAACTTTTCACCACGCTCTTTATTTACCAAAGTTTATTTACATTTTGTTGTTTAACAAACAAATTTTTCCCTCACTCACGAGCAATTTTTCCAATAACATTCACCGTATGTGAGTAAATATTTTCTTTTTGAGGCTAATAATCATTGTTTAGCCTTCTCTATTATGTATACAAACATTTTTCAATATTTTTGGTTGTCATAAATGTCAATGATACGCACAACAACAAACAATTGGTCATGGTAGTCATGCTGACTCCCTGCTTTAACTTCTTCTTTGACTTTTTAATCTTTTTGTCTGCTCTTTCATTTGCTTCTGAGAAATTTTTTGTTAATTTTTTGCTAAGTCATTTGATATTCATAATTTGTCATAAAAATATTTTTGGCTTTGTGAAGATTTCTTTTATTAAATTTCTGAATAACTTTTTGAATTGTACTTGGTAAATTCTTAGAGAAAGTTATCTGTTTTGAAACATTTTTTTAAATTCAATTGATTGTTAAAAAATAAAATTTCATTAATCATAAAATTTTATGAGAATTGAAGGTTTTGACTTTTTTTTGTAATTTTTTTAATGGTAAAATATTTTTTTTTTTAAAGAATTTTTATTTTTGATCATTTAAAATTAAAAGTTTATTCAAAATCCTGGGGTATTCACGAGTTTGCTATTGATGGTTTTTCTCAGTTTTTTCGTAGTCTTTTATAGTTTTTTGAGTCTTTTCTCGCTGTCTCGTCGCTATTCTCAGTTTTTCTAGTCTTCCCGAAGTATTTTTTTCGCTATTTTTTATTCGTGAATACCCCGGGCTCAAAAATTTTTTTGTAAAAAAAACTTTACGAAATTGATTTTTTATAAATGACTCAAAATTTCAAAAAAATATTTTTCAAATATCAGAAAAATATGTAAAATTTGAAAAATGAATTATTTATATTCCAAAGTCCAAAAACATTTGAAATTTTCAGTTACAAATAACTTAAAATCGACTAATTTTATTCCAGTTTAAAAAATAAAAATTAGTTTATTTAATTTGTTTATTCGGCTAAAAACTACTGAATTGAACTATTTTAAAAGGTTTAACCACTAATAAAAAATAACTAAAATTTACTCGGTTAGTGTTTTATCTTTTACCGAAAAATATTGAATTTTTGTATTTTAATCTTTCTTAAAACGGTTTTGGACTCTGTTATTTGCAATGTCGTATAAATTTTGATTTTATTTTTTAGACCTCTAAAATATTGTGAAATATTTTTTTTGTCTATTCACCGACAAATTCAACTAGCGGACAAATTTTTAATTAAAAAATATTGTCAAATTTTTTGCATTTATTTTCGTCCCGACAGATAAAATTTTAGAAAATATTTTTAATATCAAAAGTTTTTCTAGTTGGCAGACTCTGTCTAATATTTTTTTCTATCCTAGTACAATAAGTACCAAATCTTTTATTAAATTTTATAGAAATTTTTTCTTGTTTCATTCTTCTTGATATCATAAAGTTCAAACACCATCTGCCTTTCATTTTTTAATCAACTTTATTTTTCAAAAATTAAATAGTCAAATCAAATGTGTCCTGAAAATTTGAAATTTTCATCCTTAAAAAAATGTTTCTAAAATTATATTGACACATTTTCTTGTAGCCGAGACACATTAAATTTTAGCTTTTATCCTGTTGCACAAATAAACTCTCCAAAATTATGTTTTACTTCAATACAGTAAAAATTATTAGCACTTAATAAAATTTTGTCTAGGCCTATTCAAGCTGCATTCCTTTTTCACTTGAAACCGTAATAAAAAAATGGAAAAAATTTCTATGTGCATTAAAAAAATTTTATCAATGCACCTTAAATAAATTTTCTAAGAAAGAAAATTCTTGTGCAATTGCTAAATTTTGTAGCACTTAAAATGAAAAAGATCGAGAACCTTCAAATTTAACTTTATAATCATTAAAAATTTTGTTAGTTTTAAAAATTTTCTATTTAAATTAAAAATTTTTAACTTTTTTAATAGTCAAAAAATCATTTTGATTTTTAAATTAATTTTTTATTTATTTTATTGAAATAATTTGATCATAAATTCTGTTTTATCTTCTTCAATTAATATAAAAATATTGACCATTTTTAGCAGGTTTGATGAAAAGCTTAACGTATTTTTTGGTTTTTATCTCATCACGCAAGCTTCATATAAGATGAAAACTTTTGTATTGTTTCATTCAATTCAAAGTTGCGTAATTAGAAAATTTAAAAGAATTTTTTAGTAAAAAATAAATTTAAATTTTTAATATTTAACGTATTTTTTATTAAATTTCAAAATTCGACACTTGATTAGAATGAAATTTCCATACCTTGAAACTCATAAAAAAATCCACTATGAAATCAGCAGTTGAGAGTTAAACAGCTTTATTCTTTTCTTCTTCTCTTCGTCTTATTTCTCAAGTTCCCAAAATAAAATTTAGAAGTCAAATAAGAATTTGAAAAAAAAGAGTAAAAAAGAGCGTAAAAAAAACAAAGAAGAAGCAAAAAAATTGAGTGATTCCATTAAATGCGTAAAAACATTTGTTTATTTATTTATGAATTTAAGTGAATTTTCATAATATTTTTAAAGAATTTATTTGAAAGTTTCATGAATTGATAGAAAATTATCAAAATTGTGAATTAAATTAAAAGTTAAATTAGAAATAAATAAAATTAAAAAAAATATTTAAAAAGATACAGAAAAAATCAGTACAAGTGAAAATTTTAAGCTCAAAGTATTTTAAATATAACGAATTTTTACCATTAGTGACCAAAACATTACACAAAATATAAACAAAAATATCTAATAAAATTTCAACTTCCACTATGGCATCACTACTAGAATCATTCAAGCAATGTCTGGTCAACATTCTACACATCAGACTTTTATTCTTTGCTGCTGGCATTGTTGTATGCTAACTTTTTCCTATGGTGTCATGCAAGAAAAAATATGCGAACATGCTATGGTGGTAGAATTTATTGATGAAAATGCAATGGTGAAAGATTCAAATTTGAAATGACTTAGTCTTTATTTATTCCTTTGGGATATTTTTGTTGCAAGATGTGAGTAAAAAATTTTTAATTAAGGAAATTTTTTTTTTATGAATGTTTTGTTTATTTTTAGTTTCTGATATTGGATCAATAATCGTTTTCATAATTTTCCATGATGCAGAAGAAGATAAGACAACAACGTGTATGGTATGCACTTTGTGGAATTTGCAATATTGTTGCTATTGTTTGTAGCACGATGGCTTGAGACATATCAATTATCCACACAACATTATTGCTAAATCATGCAAGCCTATTCCCGGTCATGGTTAGTAATAAATTATTAATTCACACTGCATACATACTTGACTGCTAAACTCTGACTCAAAAGTATGCAAGTTAACTTACCAAAAAAATGTCTTTTGGTCATTCACAATTTATTCAATTTTGCCAAAACTTTGCAACTTAAAAATCATTGGCTCTCATACAAAATGTTATGAAACTTTTGAATGAAAATTTAATAAATTTTGATGACCAAGAACATTTTTTTTATGTAAAGTCAACTTGCATGAACATACGTCCAAGTCTATGTCAGTATCCATGCAAGTACGCAGTAGTAAAACAAAAATTCTAAATTAATTTTTTTAATTTTATTTTTTTAGATTCTTTGGAGTTATGATTGCTAAAAAAACGTTACACAATTCATAAAGATTTTATTTTCATTTTCAATCTTAGTTGCTGGTGTTGTTTTGTTCTATTATAAAGAAGAAAAAAATAAACCAGGTGAAGAAAATAATACCTTAGGTCTAATCTAGTTTGGAATGAGTATCTTAGCTGATGGAGCACTTGGTGGACTTGATGATAGAATAAAACACACAACGATAACCAAAATGCGACGTCGAATATTATGCTCAGCATAAATTTTTACAGTGGCAATTTTCCTATTTGGTCAGTTATTCTTGCAACTCAGATTATTTCATTTTATCATTTTGCCAAATCGATTACCCTGAAGTTGTTTATAAAATTCTCTCAGCTGCTTTTAGTAAATTCCTTTGGTCAAGTTTTCAATTTATTTAATGATTTCCTAATTTTGGTGCTCTTCCATGCTCAATCGCAACTCAACAAGAAAATTATTTAATGTTCTTGTTTTCGGTAATTATTTCTTTGTAATCCAATAATTTCGAAACAATGGTTTGCAATTGCAATTTGTATTTAGTGTCATTTATTTGCCTGATACAGTTATGGAAAAAACAGAATGTTGCAACAGAAGGACAAAGAAAGCTGGAAAGAATGTTGATGTTGAGAAAAATGCTGTTGAAATGGAAGAATTGAAAGAAAAGTAAGAAAAGCCTTAAATTATTTTTTTATAAAAGAGCTCATTGTAAGAAATTTAAATATTTAATTGCAAATATTGCTGGCTGCTAATATTTCACTTTTCATACAAAAGCTTGTTACCAATCCACTACAAAATATGTAATAGAATTCCAGCAGGAACAAAACATGAACTACAAACTATTTCTTATTTGAAATCACAATGAATATTCTCTGAGATTTTCTTTTTCATAAAGATTATTACATCCTCATTCGAAATAATTTTTACATCCAGTTTTCCGACTATTGAAAGATGACGAGATATTTTTTAACGATACTTTTTATTTTAAGCTTATAAAGGTATTACAAATGTGAATCCACTGAAATAAATAAAATTCGAATAATAATTAATAATCTCATTAACACGGTACTAAAATTTTGTATACTTTTGTGTTCAATTTGGTAGACTAAGATTTTTTTTATTATTTGCACATTTTATAAAAAAATAATGAATACGCCAACAGCGGAAACTTTAAAAAGATTTTTTATTACCTAATATGAAAATGTAATTTCTTTCTTAATAAATATTTATTAAACATTTCAAATCCAGTTGATTAATGAACAACCTTTCTTGAAATTTTTTTATATTCATCAATTTTTTTTTTTTAAATTATAAATTTATTTTGACCGTTCAAATGCAAAGTTTATTCCTTTTATTTTTTAAATATTTTGTATTTTTATAATTTTTTTAAATGAAAATCAATAATTAAATTCATCAAACTTTTTTTAGTTTTAATTTCAAAATAACAAATTTTAAAAAATAAATATTTTTTTAACGTAATAAATTTTTAAAATTTTTGTTTATAATTAATATCAGAAGATGGTGCTGCTAATTTAAATTTCATTAAAACGAAAAAGAATTCTTTAATTATCTTAACTTGTCAGTTTATTGCCTGCATTTACAACCTAGTATTTACAAAAGGATAAGAATTCTTGTTAATAAAAACAGAAAAAACCATTGAAAATAAAAAAAAATATTAGTTTAATGTACGGTTTTTGTCACTTGCATGCATACTTCATTGAATAACTTGACTGCTAATAGATCTTACTTATAATAGATGCAGAGTTGATTTAAATTAAAAAAAAAAATTCACAATTCTTGTAAAAATTTTTTTAATTACGCTCAAAAAATTTTTTTCAAATTGGTATTGGATTCCTTTAATTTTTTAAAGTTTTTTGAACCCAAATAAATAAAAATTAGAATGAGTTAAAGACATTTTTTATAATAGGGTTTCGCACTTGATGCCATGTAGTCCAATGTACAATGGCATGTAATTTTGCAAGTTGCATGCAAGTAATTTACCATGAAAATGTCTCTAATTTATTCAAAAATTTTATTAAACTTAGTCAATATTGTGTCAAAATTTTATATGAAAGGTCAATGATTCTTTAATTTAACACAAAATTTTTGGATCGATCTAAAATTTAAAACTGAATGAATTAGAGACATTGATTTAAAATAACTTGCATGCACTTGCAAATTTCATCGCATGTAACTTGACTAA
>CM031382.1:10943799-11060679 GCA_018290095.1 Polypedilum vanderplanki
TATTGACATAATAAAAATTTTAAAATTTTTTTGCTAATTTTTTCTTTATTATGGAACACAAAAAATAAAATGAATTTGATGGTTATTTTATATTTTAAAAACAGTTAAATATAAGCTTCGGAAGACGAACAGAATTTTTAGTCGTTATTTTTCAAATAAAATTTTTACAAAAATTTGCGCGCTGAAGGTGCACTCCCTGTGCACTCCGCAAAAATAATAAAGATATTAAATTTTAAAAATTTCCATGAAAAAATCATTTTATTAAAAAATAAAATTATTTTTTTTATTCTTTTCTTTATTTCTCACTAATGAAGAAGATCTTAAATGAAAGTTAGAAAATTATCAAATATTCATTTCTTGCGTATCGTTTTGTCAGAAAATAATTTATTTTAGCTGAAAATAATTTATGATACTTTGTTTACATTTAAAAATGAAAATTTTAACAAAAAATGTAAACCAAAAATTTCGATGACAACAAAATATTTTCAAATTCAACTTTTTCAGATTTCATTTGTTTACTTGTCCTATGATAGGTTCAAACAAAATAAAATTTATTCTCGAAAGGTGATAAATAGATATTCTAACTTTAGTTTTTATTTATTAAAATAGAAGAATTTATCTTTTATTTAATGAATCCAACATAAGAATTGGTTCAACAATAAGTGAGAAAAGTTCTAAAAAAAGCAAGGTCTGAGAACTCTTTTTGATATTTCGCATCAAGATACCTTTTTTTCTCGAAAAACAAAAATTTTTAGAAATGGACTTTTTTTCAATGACTTCAATTCTAAAACGATAACACGAATATATGGAGTCCTTTCTGAATTTCATTTCAAATGCTCATAGCTTTCTTTTAAGCTATCAATAAAATTTTTATAGTCTTTAATTAAAGAGAAAATCACGATATCAAAAATATCAAAACATATCAAAAATAACAAAAAATTTCTCAAGTGAGAAAAAAAATTTGTACCGTGATAGAATAATTTGCCATATTTTTCATCATTTTTATTTTGATAGAATGAAAAATTAATGAAATTATTGAATTTTTTTAAAAATTTTCAAAAAAAAATTGAACTTTGTATGGAAAATTTGCATTTCTCAAAATTTTCGGGAATTCCCGTTCCCGAAAATTGAAAATTTCGGGAACCCGGGAATTCCCGTTCCCGATTTTTCCCGGGAATTCCCGTTCCCGTTCCCGAAGTGAGAGCTCCTCAGGAGCTCCTTTATTGTCGCTGTTTTGGGATATAATTTAATAATATATTCATATGCATACATGCCATGACATGTTGCTTGGCTGATTTGGGAAATATTGATGGTTTTTTTATTATTGAATAAAAAATTGATAGAAGAAATTTTTCTATGTGGTTTACATGAATATGATTTTAAATGATGGAAAATTTGTTTTTGATTTCTTTCAAATTTTTACCATTGATTTGTGGTTTTTAAAAAAAATAATTTTTATATTTTAGTAAAAATAAAGAAAAACTGAATTGATAACCTCAAAATTATTAAATTTTTTCAAAAAAATTTCACAAAAAAAAAGATTTATTAATTAAAACTCAGAAAGTGTCAAAACTATCAAAAATTGAACAAAATTTCATATCCGTTGATAAAACCAGAGTTGTAGAATCAAAATCCGATTTCTTTCGCCGACTATTGGTTATAACTTTTTTAAATAAAAACATTTTGTAAAAATTCTTTATGTTATTCAAGTCACAGACAAAAATCTTTAAAACAAGCTATTATTGATGAAATTTGATTGAGGCAGTGCAAAGTTATGGACAATTATAGAGTCTGACTTTTTACTTGAGTTTTTCAAAAAGTTCGGCTTGAAAAAACTTCATAATTTTACACTGGCTTAGCCAAATTTCTTCAATAATAGCTTGTTTTAAAGATTTTTGTCTGTACCTTGAATTACATAAAGAATTTTGACAAAATGTTTTTGTTTAAAAAAGTTATGGCCAATAATCGGTAAAAAATTCGAATTTCGATTCTACAACTCTGAGTAAAATTTTTACAAAAATGTATAAAATTTTAACAGTGAAATAAATTTGAATAATTTTTATAAATTTTTGAAAAACTTAATTACCCATAAAAAATAATTATTTTGTTGCTGACTTTTAGTGGTTCAAAGTTGTTCAATAAAATTTTACTTTTTTTCATGTTTAACTCTCTCACTAAAATTTGACTGTTGACATTTTTATGAGATATGACAAGGCAATTGTCGTCATTGTCAAAAATATCTGAGAAAAAGAAGAAAAAAACCCTTCTGGGAATCAATTCAAGTCGACTTCTATTCTTTCATCTTCTTCGTCATTATTTTGATGATTTTTACTCACCCCCACACTTTAAACCACAAAAAGTCAGCGACATAAAGTCTCAAAAATACAGAAAATTGTAAAATGAAGAATTTTAAACTTTACGAGCTGCTTATTGCAACTGGAAAATGAATTGATTAATTCCCTGGACGAAGGTTGTTGTTGTTGACTATTAAAAACCCGCCTTGATGGTTAATGGCTTAATGGATTGTGTGATTGAATGTGAATGCGTGTGAGAATGAAATTGATGACTTTAAAATTAATGGAGGATTTTTTTTCTTAACTCATTGGAGACAAAGAATGAAAAGAAAAATAAAGGTGATGCATGCATGTGTGTGAGGTCCAATTTTAGATGAAAGAAAATCTAAAAATGAATTTTTTTGAGAAATAAAATAAGAAATGGTGAACAAAAAATTCTAATGGATCTATAAAATTTTGTATCAAAAATGACAAATTCTTCTTCTTGCTGCAAACAGTTCTAAAAAATAAAAAAATAATTTACCATAAGAATTTTCACATCAAAAATCTAATTTTTTTCAACTGACATAATTTCTCCAACCACTTTCAACTTTTCACCACGCTCTTTTATTTACCAAAGTTTATTTACATTTTGTTGTTTAACAAACAAATTTTTCCCTCACTCACGAGCAATTTTTTCCAATAACATTCACCGTATGTGTGTAAATATTTTCTTTTGAGGCTAATAATCATTGTTTAGCCTTCTCTATTATGTATACAAACATTTTTCAATATTTTTGGTTGTCATAAATGTCAATGATACGCACAACAACAACAATTGGTCATGGTAGTCATGCTGACTTCTGCTTTAACTTCTTTTTTGACTTTTTAATCTTTTGTCTGCTCTTTCATTTGCTTCTGGAGAATTTTTTGTTAATTTTTTGCTAAGTCATTTGATATTCATAATTTGTCATAAAAATATTTTGGCATTTGTGAAGATTTCTTTTATTAAATTTCTGCAAAACTTTTTGAATTGTACTTGGTAAATTCTTAGAGAAAGTTGATTTGTTTTGAAATTTTTTTTTTAATTCAATTGATTGTTAAAAATAAAATTTAATTAATCATAAATTTATGAGAATTGAAGGTTTTGACTTCTTTTTGTAATTTTTTTAATGCTGAAATATTTTTTTTTTTGAAAGAATTTTTATTTTTGATTATTTAAAATTAAAAGTTTACTCAAAATCCTGGGGTATTCACGAGTTTGCTATTGTTGGTTTTCTCAGTTTTTTGTAGTCTTTTATAGTTTTTTGTAGTTTTTCGAGTCTTTTCTCGCTGTCTCGTCGCTATTCTCAGATTTTTCTAGTCTTTCATAGTCTTTTATGGTTTTTTGTAGTCTTTTGTAGTCTTTCGGAGTATTTTTTCGCTATTTGTTATTCGTGAATACCCCGGGCTCAAAAATTTTTTTGTAAAAAAATTTTACGATTTGATTTTGTTATAAATGACTCAAAATTTCAAAAAAAAATATTTTTTTCAAATATTAGAAAAATATTTAAAATTTAAAAAATAAGTTATTTATATTCCAAAGTCCAAAAACATTTGAAATTTCAGTTACAAATAACTTAAAATCGATTAATTTTATTCAGTTTAAAATAAAATTCTAACCGTTTAAAATTTAGTTTATTTAATTTGTTTAATCGCCTAAAAACTACTAAATTGAACTATTTTAAAAGATTTAACCACTAATGAAAAATAACTAAAATTTACTCGATTAGTGTTTTATTTTTTACCGAAAAATATTGAATTTTTGTATTTTAATCTTTCTTAAAACGGTTTCGGACTCTGTTATTTGCAATGTCGTATAAATTTTGATTTTATTTTTTTAGACCTCTAAAATATTGTGAAATATTTTTTTGTCTATTCACCGGACAAATTCAACTAGCGGACAAATTTTTAATTAAAAAATATTGTCAAATTTTTTGCATTTATTTTCGTCCGACAGATAAAATTTTAGAAAATATTTTTATATCAAAAGTTTTTCCAGTTGGTAGACTCTGTCTAATATTTTTTTTATCCTAGTACAATAAGTACCAAATCTTTTATAAAATTTTAGAGAAATTTTTCCTTGTTTCATTCTTCTTGATATCATAAAGTTCAAACACCATCTGCCTTTCATTTTTTAATCAATCTTATTCTTCAAAATTAAACAGTCAAATCAAATGTGTCCTGAAAATTTGAAATTTTTATCCTTAGAAATTTTTTCCAAAATTATATTGACACATTTTCTTGTAGCCGAGACACATTAAATTTTAGCTTTTATCCTTGTTGCACAAATAAACTCTCCAAAAATGTGTCTTACTTCAATACAGTAAAGATTTATTAGCACATTGATAAAATTTTATCTAGGCTTATTCAAGCTACATTACTTTTTCATTTGAAACCGTAATACAAAAATGGAAAAAGCTTCAATGTGCATTAAATAAATTTTATCAATGCACCTTAAATAAAATTTCTAAGATAAAAAGTTCTTGTGCAATTGCTAAATTTTCTAGCACTTAAAATGAAAAGATCAAGAACCTTTAAAATTTAACTTTATAAATCATTTAAAAATTTGTTAGATTTTAAAATTTTCTATTTAAATTAAAATTTTTAACTTTTTTAATAGACAAAAAATCATTTTGATTTATAAAATTAATTTTTTATTTTATTTTATTAAATAATTTGAACAAAAATTTCTGTTTTATATTGACTTGCTTTTAGCATGTTTGATGAAAAGCTTAACGTATTTTTTTGGTTTTTACCTCATTACGCAAGCTTCATATAAGATGAAAACTTTTGTTATTGTTTTATTCTTTTCAGAGTTACGTAAGATGAAAATTTAAAAGAATTTTTTTATTAAAAATAAAGAAAATTTTAATTTAAAAAAATTTAAACTTTTTTTTAATATTTAACGTATTTTTATTAAATTTCAAAAATTCGACACTTGATTAGAATGGAATTTCCATACCTTGAAACTCATAAAAAAATCCACTATGAAATCAGCAGTTGAGAGTTAAACAGCTTTTTTCTTTTTCTTCTTCTCTTCGTCTTATTCTCAGTTTCCAAAATAAAATTTAGAAGTCAAATAAGAATTTGAAATAAAAAGAGTAAAAAAGAGCGTAAAAAAACAAAGAAGAAGCAAAAAATTGAGTGATTCCATTAAATGCGTAAAAACATTTGTTTATTTATTTATTGAATTTTAAGTGAATTTCATAATATTTTTAAAGTATTTATTTGAAAATTTCATGAATTGATAGAAAATTATCAAAATTGTGAATTAAATTAAAAGTTAAATTAAAATTAAATAAAATTTAAAAAAAAATTAAAAAAGATACAGAAAAAATCAGTACAAGTGAAAATTTAAGCTCAAAGTATTTTAAATATAACGAATTTTTACATTAGTGACCAAAACATTACACAAAATATAAACAAAAATAAAATCTAATAAAATTTCAACTTCCACTATGGCATCACTACTAGAATCATTCAAGCATGTCTGGTCAACATTCTACACCATCAGACTTTTATTCTTTGCTGCTGGCATTGTTGTATGCTACTTTTTCTATGGTGTCATGCAAGAAAAAATTATGCGAACATGCTATGGTGGTGAATTTATTGATGGAAAATGCAATGGTGAAAGATTCAAATTTGAAATGACCTTAGTCTTTATTTATTCCTTTTGGAATATTTTTGTTGCAAGATGTGAGTAAAAAATTTTTAATTAAGGAAATTTTTTTTTATGAATGTTTGTTTTATTTTTAGTTCTGATATTGATCAATAATCGTTTTCAAATTTTCCATGATGCAGAAGAAGATAAGACACAACGTGTATGGTATGCACTTTGTGGAATTTGCAATATTGTTGCTATTGTTTGTAGCACGATGGCTTTGAGACATATCAATTATCCTACACAAATTATTGCTAAATCATGCAAGCCTATTCCTGTCATGGTTAGTAAAAATTGGTTATTAGTTCGGAACTTGCATACATACTTGACTGCTAACTTGACTCAAAGTATGCAAGTTAACTTACAAAAAAATATCTTTTGGTCATTCACAATTTATTCAATTTTGCCAAAACTTTGCAAACTTAAAAATCATTGGCTCTCATACAAATTTATGAACTTTTGATGAAATTTAATAAATTTTGAATGACCAAAAGACATTTTTTTGTAAGTCAACTTGCATGAACATAGTCAAGTCACTATGTCAAGTATCCATGCAAGTGCCAGTAGTAAAAACAAAAATTCTAAATTGATTTTTGTATTTATTTTTTTAGATTCTTGGAGTTATGATTGCTAAAAAACGTTACACAATTCAAAGATTTATTTTCATTTTCATCTTAGTTGCTGGTGTTGTTTTGTTCAATTATAAAGAAGAAAAAAATAAACCAGGTGAAGAAAATAATACCTTAGGTCTAATCTTAGTTGGAATGAGTATCTTAGCTGATGGAGCACTTGGTGGACTTGAAGATAGAATAAAACACACAACAAAACCAAAAGCACTCAATATTATGCTCAGTATAAATTTTTACAGTGCAATTTTCCTATTTGTCAGTATTCTTGCAACTCAGGAAATTATTTCATTTTATCATTTTGCCAATCGTTATCCTGAAGTTGTTTATAAAATTCTCTCTGCTGCTTTAGTAAGTTCCTTTGGTCAAGTTTTCATTTATTTAATGATTTCTAATTTTGGTGCT
This sequence comes from Polypedilum vanderplanki, assembly GCA_018290095.1. Classification (NCBI taxonomy): domain Eukaryota; kingdom Metazoa; phylum Arthropoda; class Insecta; order Diptera; family Chironomidae; genus Polypedilum; species Polypedilum vanderplanki. Next base: position 10,950,807 of record CM031382.1, read on the forward strand.
CTTCCATGCTCAATCGCAACTACAACAAGAAAATTGTTTAATGTTCTTGTTTCGGTAATTTTCTTTGGTAATCCAATAATTTCGAGACAATGGTTTGCAATTGCAATTGTATTTAGTGCATTATTTGCTGATACAGTTTATGGAAGAACAGAATGTTGCAAGAAGAACAAAGAAAGCTGGAAGAATGTTGATGTTGAGAAAAATGCTGTTGAAATGGAAGAATTGAAGAAAGAAGAAAAAGCTTAAATTATTTTTTATAAAGAAGCTCATTGTAAGAAATTTAAATATTTAATGCAAATATTGCTGGCTGCTAATATTCACTTTTCATACAAAAGCGTTAACAATCCACTCAAATAGAATAGAATTCAGAGACTAAACATGACTAACTATTTTTATTATGAAATCATCAATGAAATTCCTGAGATTTTTTTTATAAGAAAAAATTTTTATTTATTGAAATAATTTTTTACATCCACGTTTTCCACTATGAAAGATGACAGTATTTTATACATTTTAGCTTATAAGGTTTACAAATAATCCACTGAAAAATAAAATTCGAATAATAATTATAATCTCATTAACACGTACTAAATTTGTATACTTTGTGTTCAATTTGTAGACTAAGATTTTTTTATTATTTGCACATTTTATTAAAATATGAATACGCACACCGGAAACTTTAAAAAGATTTTTTATTACCTAATATGAAAAATGTAATTTCTTAAATAAATATTTTATTAAACATTTCAAATCCAGTTGATTAATGACACCTTTTGAAATTTTTTATATTCATCAATTTTTTTAAATATAAATTTATTTTGACCGTTCAAAAATGCAAAGTTTATTCCTTTTATTTTTTAATATTTTTGTATTTTATAATTTTTTTAAATGAAAATCAATAATTAAAATTCATCAAACTTTTTTAGTTTTATTTCAAAATAAACAAATTTTAAAAAAATAAATATTTTTTTAACGTAATAAAATTTTTAAAATTTTGTTTATAAATTATATCAGAAGATGGTGCTGCTAATTTAAAATTTCATTAAAACGAAAAAGAATTCTTTAATTATCTTAACTTGTCAGTTATTGCCTGCATTTACAACTAGTTATTACAAAAGGATAAGAATTCTTGTTAATAAAAACAGAAAAACCATTGAAAATAAAAAAATATTAGTTTAATGTAGGGTTTGTCACTTGCATGCATACTTCATTGATAACTTGACTGCTATACTTGACTATATAGATGCAAGTTGATTTAAATTAAAAAAAAATTCACATTCTTTCAAAATTTTTTTAATTACCTCAAAAATTTTTCAAATTGGTATTGATTCTTAATTTTTTAAAGTTTTGACCAAAATAAATAAAATTAGAATGAGTTAAGACATTTTTTTATAATTAGGGTTCGGCACTTGATGCATGTAGTCAAGTACATGCGCATGTAATTTTGCAAGTTGCATGCAAGTTAATTTACATGAAAATGTCTCTAATTTATTCAAATTTTATTAAACTTAGTCAATATTGTGTCAAATTTATATGAAAGTCAATGATTCTTTAATTTACAAAATTTTGGATCGATCTAAATTTAAACTGAATGAATTAGAGACATTATTTTAAAAATAACTTGCATGCAACTTGCAAAATTACATGCGCATGTACTTGACTACATGCATCAAGTGCCGAACTCTAATTATAAGTCAACTCTCCAAGTAACTTGGTAAAGGTAAACTTGTAAAGTAGTAGGTCAAGTAACTTTTCTCATACCAATCAAGTATGCATGCAAGTACCAAACTTCAATTTAATACTTTTTTATAGTTTTATGGATTTTTTTGACACCCCTTGGTTATTACAGAACATTTTTTTAATGAATTTTTTTTCTGTCAAAATTTTTTTTCAATGAATAATCTTTACTTTTTAAGGGTTGATTATTAGTTTTTATAAATAAAGAAGTGTAAGTTCACAAAAAAACAGTCAAAAATAGCAAAAAATTACATTTACATTCCGTTTTAGTTTATTTGAATTCATTTCTTCTTTTTTAAAATTTAACGTATTTTTATCCATTTTCAAATCACATTAAAAAAGTCGACAAATAGTTTAATAAAAAAATTTCCACACAATGATACTCATTACTTCACATAACAAGATCATCCGTCAATCGAGCAACTACTATTTTTATATTCTGTCTACTTAAATGTTAGTTGAATTATTTGTGTTAAAAATAAGTTAAACAAAATAAGTGCAGAAAGGTTGAAAAAGAATAACAGAGAAGAAAATTAATTTAGTTGTTTATTGCGTAGAATTATTTACACAATTTCTATTGTATTTCTAAAGAGAGCATGAATTTCACAACATATCAGAATTCTAGATTTAAAATTTCGAGAAATATCGACAAGTGTTGAAAAATTCAAATTTAAAACTTTTATTGATAAAAAAATTGTGCCTTAAATAATTTAAAAATTAAAACTTTTGTGTGATTTGATAATAAAAATTTAAAAAAAACAGCAACATAATGGCATTGCCATTAGATTCAATAATAAAACTTTGGGATAAAAATCCCAGAATCCGCCTTCTTACTTTTGCTTTTGCAATTGTTCTATGCTTTTTCTTTTATGGAATAATGCAAGAAAAAATTATGCGAACATGTTATGGTGGTGAATTTATTGATGGAAAATGCAATGGTGAAAGATTCAAATATGAAATGTGTTTAGTTTTTACTTATACAACTTGGAATTTTTTGGTTGCTCGATGTGAGTAAAAATAATTGCGGAAAGTTTTTTTGTATATCTTTTATGATAAAAATAAATATTTTTTTTACATTTACAGTTCTGATTTCGATCAATAATCGTGTACAAATTTTCCACGATGATGAAGAAGATGAAACTCATCGAGGATGGTATGCATTGTGTGCTGTTTGCAATATTGGCGCGATATTATGCAGTAACATGGCTTTAAGGCATATTAATTATCCTACACAAATCATTGCCAAATCATGCAAGCCTATTCCTGTCATGGTATGTGATTTTCTTTCTAAAGTTTTCTTAGAATAATTTTTGTTAATTTTCTAATGACAAGAATTTTCATCCCTTGATTTTTTTAAATGATTGAACAAATTAAATAATTAGAAAAATTTGTTAACGAGCTCTTAAAAATACATTAAAACAAAATTGGAAAGCTGCCAAAATAAAAAATCTGTTTACAGCATTATTGATTGAAATTAATTTTCATGTCAAAAATGACTCACGCTATCATTAAAAATTGAAAAATTTGATGAAATTTTGAATCTTTAAAAATTGAAAAAGTAAATTTTTTCTGCATTAAGCAACATTTTTTTTACCAACCCTGCATTAATGCTAATTTTAAAATTGATAATTTGGTAAATTAAGTGTCACAATTTCCCTTTTGTTATGATTTTTTATAAAATCTAAAAATCACACAGACTTCAAAGTTTATTGATGTTAAATTTTTAGACTTTTGCAAAGATATGCAAATACTGTCATTATGTCAACTTCATACAGTTTGAAAATTTCTATGTAACAAAAATAGAACTTGACATTTGCATGCATACTTGACTTGTAACTTGACTTTATGCATGCAAGTTGACTTAAAAAATTTTTTCTGATTCATCAAATTTTCAAATAATTTTTTTTCACAGGTTCTTGGTTATATCATAGCTAAAAAACACTACACAATCCAAAGATATTTTTTCATCCTTATTTTAGTAGCTGGTGTTGTTTTGTTCAATTATAAAGAAGGAAATCATCAGTCTGGTGAAGAAAACAGTTATTTGGGTTTAATTTTAGTTGGAATAAGCATTGTATCTGGTGGAACACTTGGTGGAATTGAAGAAAGAATGAGAAAAACAACCAAACCAAGAGCACTTGAAATTATGTTCAACATTAACCTTTTCAGTGCTTTATTTTTATCCATTGCAATTTTATTGTCATTAGAATTTATGACATTTTATCATTTTGTCAGTCGCTATCCTGAAGTTCTTGCTAAAATTGCTGGCGCTGCTTTTATTACTGCTCTTGGTCAAGTTTTTGTATTTTTAACTATTGCAAATTTTGGTGCTCTTCCAACTTCAATTGCGACCACAACAAGAAAATTTTTCAATGTTCTTGTTTCAGTAATTTTCTTTGGAAACACATTAATTACGAGACAATGGATAGCAGTTGTAATTGTTTTTGGAGCACTTTTTGCTGACTCTTTCTTTGGAAATAAAGAAATTTTCAATAAAAATAAGGAAAATGTTAAAAATACTGATGTTGAGAAAAATGCTGAAATGGAAAGTTTAAAAACTGCAGAAGGAAATGAAAGAGTTTGAAAATTTTTAGTAAAATCATGATTGATTTTTTAAATAATAATGTTGTAAAATTTGATAAAATTTAAGAATTTTTGTATGAAAAATTGTCGTATTAGAATTCATAAGAAAATTTACAAAATTTATGGTAGATAACAAAGCCTGTGATCTCTTTGATCCGAGTTTGATTTTTTTGATCCCAGTTTGATCTCGGATCAAAAAAAATCAAACTCGGATCAAAGAGTTCTCAGGCCTTGAAAGATAATGATGAGATAAAATGATTTTTCTAAGCAGTTTCGAATATTTTTTGAACAAAATAAAAATAATTTATTACAATAATTCTTCTATGTAACTTTTTAGCACCTATCTGTTTTTTGTAATTCAAGAACAAATCTTTAAAATATAAAATTCATATTTTAAGTTTTTTGTGACATCTTTTGAGAAATTTTTCATTTTAATTGAAATTTATCTAAAATAAATTTGGTTGTTGTTTATGTTATTTTATAAATATTGGATTTTTATTTTCATTACAGTAACCAGGTAGAAATTTCGTCCATGTTTATTTAATTTTTAAGTTTAATTTTTAAAATTTGAATGAATTAAAAAATTTTTTGTGTAAGTCAACTTGAAATCAACTTGACAAAAAATATGCATGCAAGTTCAAACCTAATTTTGATCTTTTAAGACCAAAAATTATTTACGAGTCATCATTAATTGATCTAAAAATTCTTCTACGAAACAAAAAAATTTTTCATTCTAATTTTTTTTAATGAAATCATGAAATTGTCTTTTCCACAGATAAAATCTTTAAAAATACATCAGAAATAAATAACAGTCAATAAAAATTCAAAAAAATTTTCTCATTGTCCAAATGTTCACAACTCAAAATATTTTTCGACATATCGAACAAAAAAAAAATCATTCACTGAACAAAAATCGAAAAAAAAATTTTCTCATCGCTGCCACACTGAAAAGAAGCGAGAGAGTGAGTGAGAGAGAAGAAAAAATAAATTTTTGTGCAAAAAGCAGCAAATTTAGTGTGAAAAAGTTAATTGAATGTTGTCAAAGTAAGACAAAGTTCTCTAGCATCGATCGACAACGGTGACATATGAATGGTCATCGTCGAAGTTGCGATGTGAGAAAAGTGTCGAGTGAAAAAAAACTTTTTTTCGTGTGCGTATGCGAAACTCGAGTTATCAAGCACTTAAAGAAGGCGCAAGTGAATTAAAATCTTGCTTAAAGTTGAAAATTTTCACAAATTTCATACCAAGAAAAGGAAAAATCAAAATCCCCAAAAAAAACTACAATTTTTTTTTCATTTTAATTTTTCTCTAAATTTTGTGCAAATTTAATCAAAATTTAAACACTGATTGAAAGATTTAGCAACGACATCACCTTGAGTTGCAAATCAGTGCACTTTCATAACATTTTGAACTCTAAAAATCCCCAAAAATTGTGTAACATAAAAAAGATTGAAAAAATCGATTTTTTTTCTTGTGCAAAAAAAAAGCGAGCGAGTGTACGAGAGCGAATATGAAAGATGACTTCATAGTACACAATCTAAGGTGAATTGCGAGAGAGAAGACAATTTTTTATGTAGTGACAAGAATTGCAATTTGACAATTTTGTGTGAAAAAATTTTTGTGTCTATTTTGATAAGTGAAAAATAAAAAAAAATTTCTGTGCCTCAACCGGACTCTCCCTAAAAAACATAAACGTCTACACAAAAAAAAAGTCCCACCGAATCATCGTCATCAAGCAGTGTCTGTCTGTCACTGTTTTTGTGGATTAAGTCAGCAATCGGCGGAATTTAAGGTGAGTTTTTTGAATCATTATTTTTTTTTTCTATGAGAGAATTTTTTCACACCAACACAATGGCATAAAAATGAGCGAGTATTTCGATTTTATTTTATAACATAAGCGGCATTGTCGATGTGTTGGTGAAATAATGAAAGAGAGTAGAAAAATGCATGGAGAATTTTTCTATCAAATGAATTATTCCATGCGGCATCAAATTTTATTTTTTATTTTACTTTATTGACATTTGACTTTTAAATTAATTTTAATTTTCATATTTTTATTTGTGGTCAATTTTAAATTAAATACAACAGGTGATTTTCAGATAAAATTGTCAAATTATCATTTTGCATTTTATTTTCATAACAAAATTCATTTCTCATAACAAACTTTTTTCCTGGAAAATGAAACTTTTTACTTTTGTTATTTTATTGCAAGTTTTGAGTTTCATTATTTATTTTTAATATCATATTTACGGAATGAACTTAAATTTTATAAATTTTTATTTTATTAACTTTGTTCTAAGTAGAGAGCTTCGACTATATGGAAATAAAAAAAACATTGATAATTTTTCAAAAAAAAAAATTTTTTATTGGTTTGTCAATATCAAAATTTCTAGGGTTCAGCACTTGCATGCATACTTGACTGATATGCACACACATAGTGACTTGACTAAATATAAGCTGATTTATACAAAATGTTTCTATTTCAATCAATTTTTTTTCAATTTGATCAAATCTTTCCGAACCTAAAAAACATTGACTTTCATAAAAATTTGCAAAGTTTTGACTTTATATGAAACTTGAATGAATAAGAGAAAATTTTATAAGTCAACTTGCATGAATAAAGTCAAGTCTTTATGCAAGTCACTAGTCAAGTAAGCAAGTCAAGTATGCATGCAAGTACCGAACCTAAAAATTTCGCTTCACTTGATTCCAAAAAAGTTTAAGTCATCTAAAATTTCATCTTGCATTTTAAAATTGTTGTACCATAGTCAATAATTATGCATTCCAAATTTGTCATTCTAAAAAAAATTATCCAAAATCAAAACAATTCAAAAGAATATTTAATGTCTTTCACTTTTAATTTGAAAAGAACTGCTATTGCATAAAATTTAAAATCTTATCATAAATGAAATTTTAAAATTATTATCATTAGCTTATTACTAGTGATCAGAACTCAAAATTGACAAAAATAAATAAACATAACTCGCTTATTGCAACTACTATGTCATTCATAAAATTTATAATTAAAATACATAACAAATTTAATAAATTTATTCCAAAAGACCAATCTAAATCTAAGGTCTGAAAATTTTTTTTGTTTGTGATTTTTTCTGTAATTTTTTTGATGACAAACTTTGAAAAATCGGATATTTTAGGTGGTTTTACACTTTTTGATTTAAAAAATTTAATAGTTAACCTTTAAAAGTGAATTTTATTCCCTAAAAAACAAAATTTTAACATAATATTAAAAAATTTTAACCATAGTAAACAAACGGAGTTCTCAGGCCTTTTCTATGTCGGTATTTTTCTTTGGGCCATGGAAATTTTTTAATTTAAATTTTAAAAGAGACAAAATTTTTCCACATTTAAAATTCTGTTTAAAGAAATTTCTAGCTTAAAATTTTATTCTTAGAACCTTTTTGTAAATTATGGTAATCAAAACAATTTACAAGAAATTTGATATATTAAAATTTTTTCATGTGACTCAACACACGTTTACGATAATTCCATGAAAATTATGCTAGTTATGTGGAAAATTAAAGCGATAAATTGAAACTTAATATTGAAGGTTGAAATTTTTAACAACGATTTAATTAATTTATCAATTTTTCTATTTTTAGGAATTTAATTTTCTGCCATTTCAAAATGTTTTTGATATAAATTTTAAAATTTTTTATAAAAATAAAAATTTTAGTTTCCATTGAAGTGCCAACACTCTGTCACTACAATCAATAATCAAACACTTAAAAATTGCAACATTTTATCTTTTTTCTCCTATCGATTTTATTAAATAACCCAAAAAAGAGTGGAGAAAATTTTTCTTTCACTCTCACACAAATTTCCGCTCTCTTTTCCTTCTTTTGCTCAGATTAGCTTGCGAATGACGTCATGGATATTTTTAGCATAAATTTTTCACTTCATCCAAAATTCATCTCTTTTTAACTTCGGTTTTTTTTACTCTCGTGTCTGAATAACAGCGGCTCTTTTTTTTTGCTACGATCGAGTGAATTTTCCTCACGTTACACATGAAAAGAAAATTGATACAAGAAATTTTTATTTTTATTATAGAAGAAAACGAGACACAAAATTTAGTCGAATGTGAGACAAAAAAATATAATTTGTTGGAATGGAAAATGGCTATAAATAATAGCATAAAAGCGATCATTTTGTTTGTCAAATTTAACAGAAAATAAAATTATGAGAAAAGAAGTGACACGAGGGAGATTTGTTGATATTTTTGGGAAAATTTATTATTTGATGATGATTTAGTGTGTAATTTGAACTATTAGACAACTTTTTAAGTTAAAAATTTTCAAAGAAGAATTTGAAAAAAAAAAGATTTTTTATTTCTTTGTTTATAAATTTAAATTTCAGTTGTGAAATTTTCAAATTAGGGGCATTTGCCTATTTTGAGATAGCAGAAAACTTTGTGCAATTAAAACAATAAATGTTTTTAAAACTGTTACTTAGGTAAAGTATTCAAACAAACATTGAGAGCTTCTTAACAAGGATTCAGCACTTGCATGGATACTTGACTGGTATACTTGACAATATTCATACAAGTTGACTTACAAGAAAATTTCTCTAGTTTATTCAAAATTTCATTCAATTCAGTCAAAATTTGACAAAATTGTATGAAATTCAATGATTTTTAAGTTTGCAAAGTTTGAACCAAATTAATTAAATTTTGCATGAAAAAGAAAAAATTTTAATAAGTCAACTTGCATGCATTAAGTCAAGTCACTATAAAAGTCAAGTATGCATGCAAGTGTCGTACATTTTTTTCAAGTATGATATGGAGAAAATTTTATTTTAAACAAAAACTTAATTGATATTATTTCCAAGGGATCTTTGATATTTTTGACGAATTTTTTTCATATTTTTAAAGAGTTTTTGATTTTTTTCACGACGTTCATTCATTAATGTTATTTTTTTAAAATATCAAATTATATTTAAGAAAACATTCAAATTCTTATTTAATTATTCCATTGCAAATAATAAAAACAAAATTCCAGGAAGGAAGCAGCTAATGAAATAGTAAAAAAAATTAAATTACATTTTGTTCTTATGACAGAATTTTTATAACATTTGTTGTCATCATCATTGCGTTTTTAACGTTGCTTGTCATTTTGTTTCTAGTTTAATTGTATTACATCATCATGTGGTTCTTTATTTGTTTATATTTTTATATATATTCGTGTGTGGGTTGACCTTTTATTAGTCAAAATGTATACAGTGATGATGAAAGAAGAAAACAAAATGTAAATTTTAAATCAGGTGTATGAAATTCTTTTAAATGATTCTTTATATTAATAACTCTGAAACCATCTGAAAATAAAAAGATAAAACCAATTGAAGACAGAACATTCATATCTTATTGCCACTTTCGGTTCATAGAACTAAAAATAAATAAATAAAAAACAGAAATTCCTCACATACTTCCCAGTTGCATCTATTATACATTTGTTCAGTTACTGAAATTAAATTGTGCAGTGACACAACAATAGCAATTCAATTTTTTTTCTTATCATGTCATGTGCATGTGTATGTTTTAAAAGAAGAATACAGCAAGTGCATTGCATTCAATGGGAGAGCAAGCAAAAGTTAGAGAGAGAGAAAAAATCGAGGTTTGACGTCATCAAAATGACTTGAGAGAGAACCGAGAACGGAAATGAAATGTGTGTCAACTCGATGATCACTGAAAACTGAGAGAAAGAGAAAAGAATTTTTCATTAATGCATTAAAAATCGTTTAAAAATTGCTTTTTAAAATTTCTAATTGCATTTTTAATGATGATGGAATTTCGAAGTTTTTCATTTTTGTTTTACCTGGTTTTTTTCCAAATTTATTTAAGAATTTTCAAGGTCTGTCAACTCTTTGATTCTTAAAAAAATTGATTTAGAGTTCGGCACTTGCATGAATACTTGACTGGTAACTTGACTACTTGCATGCAAGTTGACTTACACAAAATGTCAATTGTTCATTCAAAATTCATTCAATTTGAATACGACTTTCTCAAATTTCTCTCAAATCATTCATCAAAAGCATTTCCTATAGTAAACTCTATAATCCTAATTAAATATGCAATGAAGCACTTACTAAACTCATTAATTTAATTCCTTTTTCTCTCTATCGTTCACAGTAAGTCAATAAATTTCTAATTGCCGTTAATGTCACAATATCAGATTGCAATTATTCTGATCAATATCAATTCAATGAATTGCGCAAGCAACGTTTAACTTTTCCATTGATAATTTCATATAATTATCCATAGAAAATTATACAAATTTTATTTTCTTTATGCTTTAAAATCTTGGTAAAATATTTAAGTTAAAAAATCAATAAAATTTTATTAAATATGCAAAGAAATTGTCGATCAATGTCTTAATAATGACAATCATTTACTAGCATCCTTGACATAAATCTTTAAATGAGCTTAAGACTATTTTGGTATGAATAGTAAAGTGCACATGACAAGCAGGCGTGCAAACTCACATATTAGAGTTGAGATGAGGTCACGTAGATAGTAAAAGACTTCTAAGCCAAAAAACATAAATTTTCTTCCATGAGTGCCATTGCAACATATATAAGAATAGCAAAGAACATTTAACATGTTTATTTTTAAGAATCACGGAGATGAGTAAAAAATTGCCTAAAGCTATAAAAGTTTTGCATCATTCCAAAGTGTTGGGAAATGAACAAAGAATTTTTTTTTAAAAATCAAGGTTGTGTGGTATGAGTTAAGTCCAAAATTAGCACACTTTTTAAAACTTTTCAAATCTCTGAAATTCTCAACTTTTCTTTACATAAATTTCAAACAACCCCAAAGGCAATTTTTCTATTTCCATTTTGTCTCTATAATGGTATAAAATTCAGTCTACATTATCTACTTCACTAGTTATCAATGCCATGGTTGTGAAAGAAAAAAATAAAAACATTTAATTGCATTTCCCACTCGACTATAAATCTTTTGTCCTTCAACATCTGCACATAGACAGCACATTAATGTAAGTCATTTACAATCGACGAGCTGCTTCAATAGCTCGGACTCACGTTTTTCTTTATTGGCATCATTGGTGTACGATGTGCTTCGCTATAAAAATCATTAGGTTTCTATTTAACGATCTGCTGCTGCTGAAATTGAAAAAAGAATTTTTTTAGAAGATTAAAAATTTTCTTTTTAAATTGACAATTGATTTTTAAACTGAAGCATTGAATTTACCAAAAACTTTAAAAATATTTTAGTTACTTAAAAAGCAATTCAAACTTTTTTTTGTTCTTCTTTAATTTAGTCCTCAATTAAAAAATTTGAAAATTTCTTCCTTTCATAGAAATTTTTCCTTTTATCTCATATGCATATGTACAGACACACTCACACATGATTGTAACAAAAAAAGAATCCCATTTCAATATCAATAAACTGAAAATACTAAAAATTTATATGCACGTTGCCATAATCCAAACGGAATACAAACACACACACAAACATGGAAAATACAAACATATAAATTCAAATATTTTATGGCATGAAAGTGATGAAGAAATTTTTCTTCTATTTGAGATTTTTACTGTTAATTTCCATGATTGGAAAAAGAAATTTTTTTCCAGTTTTATTATTGCGCAAGAATTGAAGCTTTCACGCGCAAGCGTCTTTAAAATGAAAATTTTATTTTTTATTATGAAAAAATTTAATTTTATAACGAAAAAATTTTTCATTTTTTGAATTTGAAAATTTGAAAATTTAAATCAATTTAAATTTATTTTAAAAGAATCAAGTAAAGCCATAAAAAATATTTTAAAAAATCAGTAAAAATTTTTTCTTGATCACATGTGCATGTATAAGGAAAGTATTGGAATTTGGAATAATAAAATTGGAAGAAGTTTCCAACATAGATTTCAAAAAAGCCTATTTTCTTCCTGTCTATTGTGCCTTCCATCGACATGTCTTCATATGAAAAAAAGTTATCTAAAAAGTTTGAGTGTGTAGAAGACATGACAATTGAGCATGAGGAAAGTGATGGCCTTGTGAAAAAAGGATGAGACAATTGTGTGTGCGTAGATGTGTGAATTTTTATAACATTGTTATTGGAATTGATTAATTTAGAGATAAAAATATAAACAAAGAATCTTTTTTTGAAATTTAATGCATTATCCTAAATTGAAAGTTTTTATCGTTTTTTCAATAGGGTTCGGAACTTGCATGCATACTTGATTTGTGACTTGACTAAATTCATGCAAGTTGACTTGCAAAAATTTCTCTAATTTATTAACATTTTTTTAATTCGGTCAAAATTTTACAAATTTAAGAATCATTGACTTTCTTACAAATGTGCAAAGTTTTAACTAAAATTGTATAAAATTTTAATGAATTAGAAAAATTTTTTATATGTCAACTTGCATGCATATTGTCAAGTCACAAATCAAGTTTGGATGCAAGTGCCAAACTCTATAAATCCTTGATTAAATCTTTAATATAAAAACTGTAGCAAACTGTTTAATTACAGAAAAAAAACCTTGGTATCATCAAAGCACTTCAATTAAAATTTTTCACGCTCTAATAATTTTTTATGCACTTGCTGGTTTTTTCTTCTTTAACTTCCGCTTTTATAAAAGCAAAATAAAAGTAGCACCATAAAAATTCCCAATAGTGCTCCCGTAACACATTTTCACGTTCGGAAATAAAATAAAGTTTTTTTTCTCACTTTAGTCACAGTCTATAGTCAACGTGTGTCTCTCACACTTCCTTCATATTTTTATGCTTGTATTTGTATAAATGCACAAACAACAAAACCATCGCATCTTCCAGTGCAAATCAAACTTAAGAAAAAAAAAGCTTTCCAAGTTTTTTCACTACTTCCAAACTGATTTCGATTCAAGGGAATGTGAAAATTTCCTCATCGCGCTCATTCCGAGTTTTCCACTTTATGCCTTCTCGCTTTTGCTCCGCGCTGAAAACGAAAATCGGAGAAAAAATTGAATTTTTTTTGGTGTGAAAATTTTTTGGCCCTTTAGAACTTTAATTTGTGAAATTTTAGGTAAAATTGTGAGTTAAAATGTGCACAAATGTGAAAAAGAAAGCAGTGATAAAATAAATTTAGGAAAAATGTTGTAAAAATTGATGTAAAAGTTGCGAAAGAGTGAAAAAATTGTTATGCAAAATGTGAAAAGAAAAAGAGAAAAATTTTTACTTCTATCTTTTTTCTGATTTTCTCCATCCATGTTTTTTTGTGTGTGAATTGAAGGATGTGATGAGAAAATTTCACTTATTATAATTTGCTTGCAAAATGGAAAATTTGAGGATGAAATTTTACTGAAATGTTGATTGATGTAAGTTTTTGAAAATTTTTAATTTGAAATTTATTTTGTCATTGATTTTCACTTTTTTTAATTGAAATTTTTCTATTTGATAAATTGTAAAAAAAATTACAAAAAAATATTTATAAAAATTTTAATTTTTTAAAAAGTTTGAGAATTTTTTTTCAATGGCAATGATTATAAAAAAATTCATTTTTTAAACTAAATTCAAAATTAATCACTGTCATAACAATAATTTTGATTATTTTAAATTCTACCGTTTGAATAATTGTAATTATTTTCCTACAATTAATAAATAAATCGATAAAAATCGTCTTATTTAAATGAGCAGTAAATCAAATACTATTAAAAATATTAAAAAGTAACTTCAAACATTTTTGAAAAAATGGAAAAATAAAAATTCCAAAACCACCAAAGTTCATTAATATTCACACCATGCATTTCTGCTAATATTTTTATTTACTGATGAATCATTGTGCTGTAAGAATATTTTTCTGTTGTCTGTCATTAAAAAAAAAATTAAATTCTTAAGGCTATGTTTAAAAATTTAATCTAATCAGACAAAAGCTTTAAAATTATTTAAAAAAATGAAGAGTAAGAAGTCAATTAGTACTAACTAAAAATCAACTTAAACTTATTCGATTAAAAATAAAAGTCTACTGTTTTCCCTCAAAAACAAGAGCCTTCAAAAATTTAAAAATCTGAGCAAATTTCAGAATTAACGTATTTTTTGCCATACTAAATCAAAACAAAATTAATCAAATGGCTCTTTTAATCGAAAACAAGAGCTGGTTCTTGTTTTCAAGGGAAGACGGTAATCACTTAAATTTTCTTTGGTTTTAAGTTGAAAAATTTAATCAAATAAAAATTAGTTGATTTTTAGTTATTTGTAAAATGTCTTCGAATTTTGAAATTGACTGTAAATAAAAAAAGAAATTAGTGAATTCTTTATAAACATTAGTTAAACTTCCTTTTTTTCATTTATAATTTTGCATCATCCAAAGTTTATTGAAGACAATTTTAACCGTTTATAATTGAACAGTTTTACATCAATCAAAAATAGATTTCAAAAAGAAAGAAAGATTAACGAAAGCAGTAGGTTCAATTATTCTGTTTAATTATTTTGTAATGTCCAAGCCTATGAAAAAGATTATTGACTATAAAATACTTAATAAAATGATTTTGCTCACAATGTAATTATATTCATGACTTCTCCCGTGGAATTTTGGTACTATCTGAAAGATAAAAACATATAAGTATATTTTGAGCTAAGAATAAAGACATTTATTTTGAGCACTTATTAAAAATCTCATTTTTAGTAAAAAGCTTAAACAATTCTTTTTAAAAAACTTTCTATGATTTTTATCTAACCTTGTGATGAATTAAAAACAAATTTTTTCTTTATTTTTAAACTAAAAGTCACAAATTATTTAAAACATTACAATTTTAAATTGTTAAATTGTTATCGACTCTTTTCATTTAAATCGCCTAAAATGTGGACTTTTATCTGTTAAAACTTTCAATTAAAAGCATACAATTTAGGCCTCACTTGAAAGTTTTCAAACAAATGAATTTAGTACAAAATGTTCAATTTCTGTCATTTGAATTTTCAAGTACGGTAAAGAAGGCATTTCAAGTCCTTAATAAGGGTCAATAATGCACAACAATCAAAGAGAACACAAAAAATATCAATTTTAATTTAACAAGTTTTAAATTGATTCAAAATAAGAAAAGTTTAAATGTCAGCTGTGTGTGAAAATTTTGAATTATTTAAGCCAAGAAATTTTAAATACACATGTTGTTTGATATTAAAATTTTTTTTTACTTTTCAGTTTGTTGACTGTTATGAATAAAAAATTAATTTCTCAATGTTGTGACGTTTGATAAAAATTTAAATCAAATTTAATCAATAAAATTTTTAATTTTAATTTTCTGTCAATCAACAATAAAATTTTTGTAAAAAAAATCAATGAAAGTTTTAAATAATTTATGATTTTATATTAGTAGAAAATTTCAAACTGATTTAATAAAAATTTCCCAAAATTTAACTCTAATCATGAGAAAATTTTCTTTCTAGAATTCAATTAAAGCATAAAATAAAACAAAAGAAAGTCCTACACTATTTTAACCTTCAAAAAGCTCCACTCAATCATTATAAATCGCTAAAATTTTCTTCTTCTTTACACGACTACATTTTTCTTTCTGTTTGTAAATTTTTTACGAGAATTTTCATTTCCTTCATCATATAAACATGCGCTAACATTCAATGTGTCAATGCTACAACTTAACTAAAGACTTTGCCAAGGAAAATTCCATTCTGAAATGAAAATCTCTTAATTTAATGTCTTGGAATTTTTCTTACTTTATTATGATGTTAAAGTGTGCGATAACGAGGTCAAAAAAAATGTTTTGTTTCCTTGAATCTATGAATAAATTATTTAAATGATTTATAAAAAATACTGCAAAAATAAATAATTTTTTATCATCTCTTAATTGCCATCAAAACTATTTTTAAACAGCTTGCAATAAATACGATAACGAGCTGCATTTTCTCATCCTTGCTCATTGTTGAGATAACAAAAAAATTATAAATAAATGTATGGAAAATACAGAAACTCGCTCGAGGGAGCAAAAAAAGTTTTTCTTCTATTCGTTTACTCTCTCGAAGCTTGCACAATTATCGAATTCAATTATCAATTTTTATTCATATTTTGTTGTTATTTGCAGCTGCAACTGCTTTTATTGTGTATAAAAATATAACTTTTTATTCAAATTTTTATTTTATTTCGTTAAAATTTTGCAAAGTTGTATGAAAGTCAAAAGATTTTAAATTTGCAAATTTTTTTTTTTCAATTTAAAGATACCTTGAAAGAAATAGAGACATTTTTTTGTAAGTCAACTTGCATGCATTTAGTCAAGTCACTTTACACAAACAAGTCAAGTATGCATGCAAGTGAAAAACTCTAATAATTTTTATATCTTTTTAATCCAAAATAAAATCTCGTGACCTAAAAAAATCAATCTAATTTTTTTCTAAAAAAAGGAATCTACATACAACCACACTAATTGATTCAAAATGTATTTTTATACATTTCTATTTGAAAGAGAAAAAAAGAGTGTTCAATATCGATTGCATCGGCCCCAAACTAATTAATAATATTGATTTTTTTCCTTTATTCTTGTACAATAAAATTTTCACATTTTTCTCTTTCCTCTTCCGAGTTTTCTAACTAACTCACTGTTGTATGCTTTTCTTTTATGAGTGAAATAGAGATATGAGAATGTATAGATATAAATATGTACAATTTTATTGATTCATTACGAGAAGAATGGAAAATGAAAAGAGTAAAAAAACTCTATAAAGGCATGAACATGGATGGATGGATTGAAGGATGAGGAAAGAAAAAAATATAAAATGTGGCATCTAAAATTACCCAATCATTCTGAGTTTTTTTAAAATTGCTCTTTTATTCTGAATTTGTAATAAAAAAATTTATATTTTTGTAGTATGATAAAAAAATTTAGTCTCACGTGTAACTGCGTGGTTTTTTGATAAGCGACAGACACAAAGGCTTATCGTAGACATAGTTTTCAACTTTATCACTAATCTAAAATTATTTTAGCATCTTACATAAGAAAAAGAAGAAGATAAGCGATGAATTATGACTATGGCGACATTTGTGAATTTGCTAATGACGATAATCATCATAATCATAATTTTTATCTTTTTTATTTCCTCTTGCTCCACTCGCTGCTCGCTCTCTTTTTATTTCTTGATGTCAAAATAAATCTTTGTCTCGATCTCACTTGATGGTTTGATGGAAGGAATGGGGTAGAGAACGATGAAATTTATTGACTCAATTTATTTGTGAATTAATTTTTTATGGTTCTTTTTTTTTGACTAACGAGTGAAGAAAATTGAGAATTTGGAAATTTAAAGATTTTTATGGTTTGAAATGAATTTAAATTTTAATGCTATGAAATTCAAATATAAAAATTTTAATCGATGAGTTTAAGTTATGTTCTTTATTATCAATAATCTAGCTTATGACTATTCATTATTAAAAATCACTATCTTTCACTATAATGACTGCATTTGACATAGACTGAATAAAATGATTACAAAATGCAAGTTTCTTATCCCATTTTTTATAAATTGCAAGGTGAATCTAGTAATTTGGATTCTTGTTCAAAATCTTCAAAAATCTTAGAGTTCTTTAGAGATCTTTAACGATTTTTAGCAATGTTTAGCAATCTTACCGTCTTCAGAGCCTTTAATTTTACAAAAATTTAAGCAAATTTCAAAATTATCGTAGTTTTTTCATAATGAATCAAAATAAAATTGAGCAAGGTTCTCTTTTTTCCAATAAAAAGTCAGGTCTTGTTTTTGAGGGAAAACGGCAGAGATCTTTAGGGAGCTTTAGCGATCTTTGAAATCTCTAAAGAACCCTAATATCTTTTTACATCTTGGACTTTTGTGTACCTTGAAAAATTGTTAAATATTTTTTTAATTTTAACAGTTGAATAAATTCAGCGACATACAAATGGAATACATAATGTTAATTTGGTTTCTTAGAAAAAGTCCTTTGATATCATTATAATAAATTTCTATTTTTGAATGGTTCCTTTTTGTCACTAACAAAAATTCTTTACTTTGTTGATTTTATTAACAATGACCAACGAAGTTTTTAAAAGAAAATTTTCAATAACACAAAAACTTTTAGTTTCTTAATCAAAAATTCTTTCTCTTTGTAATAAAAAAATTTTTGTTACAAAACTTTAAAAATTGTTAAAAAATTTCATTTTGTCTCAATCAACAAACTTTGCCTTTTATCATAAAAACTCAGATCATCATAAAAGAAAAAAAATTTGCATTCAGGTGCATGAATAAATTTTTCTACCATTGATTAACAGCACATAGAGAAAGTTTTCAATTTGAAAGGATTTAAAATTTCAAAAAAGTTTTTCCAACCATCAACATAATTATCATTGTCAGTCTCATTGTTTTTTTTTTTCATTGGAAAACAATAAATGCTTGAAGAATTTTCTGTTTTTGTTTCTTCAATTATGCAAATAGAAACTAAAGACTGCGCTTGAATTGAGTGAAAGGGAAGAAAGATTGAGAACGAAAGTCATTAATCAAATTAGCGTTTTAATTATCAAAAGGAATAAAAAAATTCTATTTAGTCTGAAGTATAAGAAAAAAAGGGTGAGAAAGGAAGTCCATGTTTTAATGACTGACAAATTTATTGTTAGAATGATTGATTAAAAATAGGTCAAGTGAAACTTTAGCATATGGTAAGAAATTTTAATTATTTTAAGATATTTTCCTTATGAAATTTTATTCTAATTTTAAACTTTTAATTGGTACCTACAAGAATATTTTAAAATAAGTATTAAATTCTATGGTAATTAATACTTTTCCCTTTTAATTATTTTTTTATACAGAAAAGCTTTTTAAAAATTTTATTGTGCTAAAATTTGACCACTTTTACCTTTCTTTGGAATTTTTTATGGGTTGTAATTTTTTTTAATGCAGAAAAGTTTTAAAAAAGGAATTTAAAAGTTATTACCGATTTTATATTAAAAAGTTTTTGGCACTTGCATGAATACTTGACTACTGACTTGACTATAAACATGCAAGTTGACTTACAAAAAAATTTCTCTAAATCATTCAGATTCATCATTTCTAGAAGTCTATAACTAAAAATTTTTCTTTATAGACAAAACTATGCATATTTGATAAATTACCAAAATTACTTTCAAATTAAGCCAAATAATCCTAAAATTTTAACCACGTCAAACGAAAAAATTTCTCACCATTAAAAAATCAAATAAAGGTTAAAATTTTCTTCTACCTTCAGTCTTTTCCCATCAATCGATAGTGAGTGAAATTAAAATTAATTTATGGAAAAATAGCAACAAAAAAAAGCTTGCCTCATTCTTTTCTCATTATCCATGCACAGCAGTCAATTTTCAATCAATAAATTTTCCATACACACACAAAATGTACATAAATGATGTGGTTTCAATTTCTCATTAAAGTTTAGAGAACAAAATCATTACATGTTACCCTTTTTTATGTTTTTGTCTCATGCTGTGCCAATATCCACCCACTGATTTTTTTAAAACAAAGATTGTGTCTACAATATTGAGTTTGGATCAAAATGGACGTCATGAAGTGACATACACAATCTTGTTTGAATTGATGAAGCCTTAAATGCATTTTCATGGCTGAAAATGTAAAAAATTTATGTAGATGAAAAAAAAATTGCATTAAAATTATGCAACACACGTTGGAAGATAATTGGATGACATGCGATAGTGGAAAAGTTGTTAACGAATTTTTTATTTTGTGTTTCATATTTATTTTTAATTTGATTAAAAAAAGAGATGATGTAGATGGAATATGGATGTACTTTAGACATGGTTTTGCATATTCATAAAAATTTAATGTTCGGCACTTGCATGAATACTTGACTTTTATACTTGACTAAATTCATGCAAGTTGACTTACAAAAAAATGTCTGATTCACTCAAATTTTATTCAATTTAGTCAAAAACTTTACTAACTTAAAAATCATCGAATTTAATACAAATATTACAATTTTGTAATGTAAAATTTTTAAAAATTGAAAATTTTCATGTTAGAAAAGAAATTTTTAAATTTTATAAAAATTAAAGTTTTTTTTTCTGAAAACTTTTTATGAAAAAAAAAGCTCAATTTTCTTAAAATACTTTAAGATTTTTCTTTGAATTATCCTAGATATTTTTTGCACTTCACTAACAATTCATTCTACTTGTCAATATAAGAAATCTTTCAACTGAATGGAAAAAACCAAACAAAAAATTGACTGAATGAAGAACTACTGCTGCTGCTTTTTTTGTGCTCTTACATTTATATTTCTATTCAGCACAAGGACAATGAAGAAAAAATTATTTTCAGCAAGAAAAAAGTTTCAAACAACGCTAAGAGTGAAAAGAAAAATTGAGTGATTTGTGGTAGTCTAAAAAGTTACTTTTGCTATCTTTTTTTCATCTCAACAAGAGAGAATGGAAGAAAAAACAAAGAGCTTAAAGTTTTCACATAAAATTTCTCAATTTTTTTCCGTAAGCGCCCTTAAGGGAAGATTCACTTTGAGAAGGGTAAGCACTTACACTCGCACACAAATAGATAGTGCAAATACACATAAAGTATGAGAAGTGCGGAATTTGCAGAGAGCAGTGAAGTGTGTGCTTAAGTAGAACTTATCTAGTCATTTATTTATATCAAGGACAAAGTAAGATTGAGTACTGCAAGGATAAGAGAAAAAATATAATTTGATGACCTTGAATTGTGATTTTTGTAGAAACTAAAAAAATATTTGGTTCAAATTGAATTTTTTCAAAAATTTTTAGAATTACCCACTTGTTTGCAAACTTGACTGGTATTTAAAAAGTAACTTGACTAAATGCATGCAAGTTGACATACAAAAAATTTCTCTAATTTATTCAAAATTTTATTCAATATGATTAGAACTTTTCATACTTAAGAATCATTGACTGTCACACAATTTTGCAAAATTTTGACTAAATTGAATAAAATTTGAATGAATAAGAAAAAGTTTTCTCTAAGTCGACTTGCATACATTTAGTCAAGTCACAATGCACATGCAAGTTCCAAACTCTACTTTTTTTATTAAAATAAATAAATGATTAAACTTTTTATCATTAAAAATAATCCCAAAGCTTTAACAAGAATCAATTAAAACTTTTTAAAAACATTAAGCTGATTAAAACAAATGAGAATTTTCATACCTATTTTTCATAATAAAAATTTTCACATTAAAATTTTTGTCAACGAAAAACTTTGTCATTTATGTAATTTTGATTAAATTGCAAACCAATAAAACCTAGGAAATTTAAAATAGTAAAATACCAAATTGTACAATACATGTACATAAATAAATCAATAAATTTTGATAAATTGTCGAGTTCTAAAAATTTTTTTTGTTTTGTCCATATTGAGGTGAAATTTTTGCAAAAAAAATCCTATAAAGTAAATAATTGACAGCAATTTCTTCATTACCTAAAAAATAAGTACTTCACAAAAATATTTAATTTAAATTCTCTAAAATTTTTCACTAAAGCAAAATTTTTATTTTTTCTTCTCAAATTTCCTTCCTTTCTTTCGTATCAAGTCCTAAAATCAATAAAAAAAATTGCTGACCTCGTTCATCGTCCTTTTTTTCTTGCATTTATCACAAAAATGAAGCAAATTTTCCCATATAAGCACACATGTTAAAGGTGATTATGTAAAATTCTATGTGTGCTGCTATGAATGCAATTTCAGTGACAATGATTGATTGCAGTGAAAATTGAGTCCACAAATTGGTCCACTGAGAGCATTTTGTTTAAATTTGCTGAAATGAAAACTGATAGTTTAATGGAAAATTGTTGAGGAATGATTGGCTAGTTTTGAGTTTCTTTAATTGAGGGTAATTTTTTTTGGAAATTTTCTTGACAAATGAAATGAAAATTAAAAATTGCTAGTGAAAATATTTGAATTCTTCTTGGAAATTTTACATAAAAATTTAAATTTTTTATGCCACCATCTTAAAAATCAAATAAGGAAATAAAAATTTTTACGATATCCGCATTAAGTGCCAAATCATCAAAATAAATAAAAACCAGCCACCGTTTTTTCCTACTCTTCAAATAAGTGCTTATCATTATTTCAATAAACCAAAAAAACTGAAATCAGTGAGTAAGATGAATTTTATTGCCACTGCATTACAGCTACCGAATATGAAACTCATACAAACTCATGTCGCTAATGAAAGTACAAAAATGTTTTGTTTGATCAGCACAAAATAAAAATGATGATAGGAAAAGAAAAAAAAAAGATACGTGATGAGATGAAGAAAATCTGTCTCCATTTTTTGTAAATATAGTCATGATGGATTGAGGCTTTTTTACAAGCTTTACATGAGATGACAAAAATTCTAACTTATTTTAGAACTAAAACAAAAAATCTTCAAGTCAAATACCAAGATTTTCAATTTTACATCACAGAAGCATCCCTTTGAACCTCGATCAAATCACAGCAAGTTTTCTGAACTTTCATTCTCATCCTCTACCATTATACAAATGCATTAACTCCATGGCGTTCACATTTACAAGGACAGAGTGAAAGAATTGACATAAATTGAGTGCAATGTGCATAAACTGAACTGTAACTGACGTCGGTTATGAAATGGAATATTTTTTAATCTAGAAAATTGCAGAAAACTTTATGACTTAATTAGAAAAATTGAAATGTCTTTAAAGTTCTCCATGACTCATAAAATTTTGCTTAAACAATTTTCTCATTTTTCTTTATTTTTATTGCTTCCCTTCAATGACCTTCTGGCATCAACTTCTATTTTTTCCCTACTCAAATCCCTTTTTTTCTGTTAGCGTTGTTAGCTGACTTATAAAAAAAGCACAAACATGAATTTTCGCATTCATGATACAAATCCGGAAAGGAAATTCCATTACATCCATCATCGAAGATTTTCTATGCGTGTGTGCGTGTTTTTAGGGATTTTTTCATGAGTTTTTCTTTTGGTTGGAATTAATGTTGCGTTGAATGGAGGAATTGAAAATAAAAAGGCAAAATTTAGACAGTAAAGAATGAAAAATGTTTTAAATTTGGGTTTATTAAAATTTTTTATTAATAATTTCAAAACAGCTAGTTTTTTATTCAAAATGGAAAAAATATTTATAAGAATTTGTGAGCAGTTTTAACTGTTTTTAATAAATGAATTGTAAAGTAAAATTTATTCTAAAAATTTTGACTGAAACTTCGTACTTAGTAAGTCTAAATAGAAATGACATAATAAAACTAATAATTTTTTAGAGCGCTTTAATTTGCAATTCTTTTAATTCGGCATTTGCATGCATACTTGACTATTTTCATGCAAGTTGACTTATAAAAAATTCTCAAACTCATTAAAAATTTTATTTAAATTGGACAAAACTTTGCAAACGTAAATGTCATTGACTTTCATACAAATATGCAAAATTTTGAATGAAATTTGAATGAATCACAGAATTTTTTGTAAGTCAACTTGCATGAATTTAGTCAAGTACAAAAGTCAAGTATGCATAGAATTGTCTAAATTTACCGGTTATTTGATTTTTGAAAGTCAATAAAAATTTTCAAATTATTCACACTTCAAACCATTTTATTTTTAATTCTTTTTTAAGACTTCGTTTAAATAGAATTTGCAAAATAAAACAAATTTAATTAAATGAAAACAAAAATAAATTTTCAGTCTTGTTTTCTTTTTAAAAATTCTCAACTTGCTCTATGAAAATGTCATATGTTATTTGGCTAATCCCACATATTGAGCAGAAGCAAAAATAAACTGAGAGACATAAGTGAAAATTTTCCAATCTAAAATGTAAGTAAGAAGAAAAAAAATTTATTGTCATTGTGGTCTTGGAATGAAAAGTTTTTTGCTCTCTATCTGACAATGCATGGAACATATAATGTAAAATGATGAAGACATTGTTTGAGATTTTACTTGATTTATTCGTTTACATGCAGTGAATGAAAATTGTTGAGAGAAAAAAGTTTTTTCTTTATTTTTCTTTGATTTTATGACGATGGTTTTTGATTGGATTGAAATTAAATTTATGTTGATGATGGAAAATTTTAAATTTATTAAAGTTTTAGTTTATGAAAGTTTGATAACAAAAAATTTCCTTTTTACAAACAGAAAAACAATAAACAAAAAAATCCAATACTTTTTATAAAAATTTTCCCAAAAACTCATAGAAAAATGAAATTTTTTAAAAATGATGATTTTTTTATTTAATTAAATCTTTTAAAAAATAAAATTCAAAGCTTATTTGACTTTAAAAATTGATGCTTTTGCATATACAAATGAAAAAGTTCATTCAAAAGAGAAAGAAAGAAAATTCAAATTAAATCCAAAAGGGAGAAATGAAGAAAAACGTGACTAAATAAAGACAAAGACAAGACATGAAAAGAAGAAAGAAAGAGAAAATTTTCATTAGAAAGGTGAAATTCAAACATACACACATAGCGACAAGACTGAGCAGCCCGAGTAAAGCAAATGATATTGGATAGTAAACATCATAAAGGCACAACCGCATCGAGTGAAAGAAAAAATTCCTTTTGTCTATTTTTAGCTCTTTTTTCGTCATTAGTTTCGAAGAGCGAGCAACCGAGGGAAACGAGAGTGGCAGA
This sequence comes from Polypedilum vanderplanki, assembly GCA_018290095.1. Taxonomy (NCBI): domain Eukaryota; kingdom Metazoa; phylum Arthropoda; class Insecta; order Diptera; family Chironomidae; genus Polypedilum; species Polypedilum vanderplanki. Next base: position 10,975,681 of record CM031382.1, read on the forward strand.
CACATACAAAGACAGATAAACGCACGAAGCGCTATGTTTTTGTTAACGAGATATCCATAAAACTTTTAATTACACTCCAAAGACTCACATTCACTTTATTTCATTTGCAAATACGTATGTGCTGCTCTGGCATAATACTGGATGGATATGAGTCAAGTGCTTCAATGAAAATTGTATTTTTTTCTCGCAATTGTTTGCATTGTCTTATGGGATCAATTACAGATGAAATTGACTTTTGATGCTAAATTGGTTTGTATGTTTTCTTTGATTGTTTCTGGATGATTTTAAAGAAAAAACTTAAAGTAACCTTAAAATTATTCAAACTTTAAATTTTTTTAAAAAATTGAAACTTTCAAAATAATTTTTAAATTTCAAATAAAAACTGAAAATTTTCAACATCAAAAATTCTTTTCCAACCTGAAATTTCCATCAATTTTTCATCATCAAATCCACTCATATTCACTGATAGATGAAAAAAATAAAAAAATCGATAATTTTAATGGCCTCATATTTTTGATGACAAAATTTTTACCACCCAGCAAAAAAAAAAAACTTCTAAAATTAAACTTTTTACTCACGGTCAGCATGTAGGTCAGAAACCTTACCTTACTCAATCGATTATTTAATACTCGCTTGTCTCTTATCTTTATCACACGACGACCGCAATACAAACAAACTCATCGTAGTTTCTTGTACCTGATAAGCGCATTACAGCAATCACATTAATCGCGTAGAATAAAAACAACAAACTCATGCATGACATTTGAGCGATGTGAAACATTTTATGTGTTTTTATACAATTCTGTAAAAATCAACATTGCGGCAAATTCCAGTATCTTGTGTTATCTTATCTGACATTTAAAGAAACGAGAATAAAATTTAAAAGTTAAAACTGACACTTGATATTTTCTAAAGCAATGTGATCATATTAATGTAATTTTTCTAAAAGTAAAATGCAAATGAGAATATGAAAAATGAATAAATTAGAAGCTTTATTATTTTATGTTGTTACATTTTTAACAAAATTTAAAAAAAAAAAACAAATAAATTTGAATAAATTTTTTGTAAAAAGGTTTTTGACTTGATTCTGCAAGTAGCTTTAAAAATTTCTAAATTTAATTAAAAATTATTGATATTTCATTAGATTTCAATTATTTAGATAGACTTTGTTCAATACGTGAGTGCTTTGAGTTTCGTTGACTCCAAATTTTACTTTTTTAGGGTTCTACACTTTCATACACACTTGACTGGTGACTTGACTAAATACATGCAAGTTGACTTGCAAAAATGTCTCTAATTCATTCAAATTTTTTTCGATTTCGTCAAAATTTTGCAAATTTGTATGAAAGTCAATGGTTTTTAATCTTGGAAAGTTTTGACCAAATTGAAATAAATTTTGAATGAAATAGAAATTTTTTTAAAATCAACTTGAATGTATTTAGTCAAGACTTACAATTCAAGTATGCTAGTCAAGTTCTGAACCCTAATTTTTTTTCATTGAAAATTTCTTACTCATTGTTAAAAATTTTAAAACCTCAAAAATGAAGTCAACCTAATAAAAAATATTTCATTGATAAAAATGACTGCATAGCCTCATACGTCAACAATGATTTTAAGATACAGAATTGACGCAAAAGATACCCAATAAATCATTTGTAAAAAATTTCTTATCAAATCTTAAAGATAAAGAAAAATTGAATCGCAACGTAAATGACATAACAAAATATTTCACATATACAAAGTATATAAAATTAAACAAAAAAAAAAACACTGCAAAGCAACTTCACGATAATTTCTATTTATTTAGTCTCTTCTTCTTCATCTTAAATTACTCACATTGCAAATACTCGACTGTGTGTGTTGTTCAAATAATTTTTTCTCTCTTTTTTATTCTTGTGTCATGTATGTGTGCGTCAAATGCTCTCACAATTGTGTACTTGACGACTTACGATGAGAGAGAACTGCTCAGTACTCGTTGTGATTTAGTGCAATGTGGAACGGTCTTTAAGAAAAATTAAAATTTAAAGTTGTCATCGAGAAAATTTTAGAAGAAAATTTTCTTTTTTAATTTTCATTTAGTTTTATTTTGTGTTCTAAAAAATTATTTAAGAAATTTTTAAATTTAAAAAAGTGCTAAAAAGTTTTGAAAATTTAGATAAAAAATTCCAAATGGTTAGTTAAAAATTTTTTTAGTTGTGTAAGTGAATTTGTAAAAAAAGCCGATAAAAAAATCTTTGGAATTTTGAAGTGAAAGTAAAAAAATTGCAAAAAGATTTAAAAAAATGTTTGTTTTGTGAATGCACCGCTGTTTTTTGTCACGTGGTGACTAATTGTGGGTTACCCAGATTAAATACTTACATGCACATATAATGCAGTTGCTCACGTTTTCTTGTCGAGTGAGAGAGAGAAAAAAATTTTTCTTGTTCATATAATTTGAAGTTGTCTTCTATTTTGGAATGGTGTTTGTTGGTTATTTATGGAATTTGAAATTTGCAGTCGTGGAATTTTTTAAAACTTCAATTAGCAATAGTCATTGAGTGCTGTTTATTTATTGATGAATGTGGAAGGGAATTTTAAAATTTTTTAGAAATTTTTTCTGAATAATTCTCAAATTTTTAAAGTTGTTAACGACTTTTTTATTTTTAAAATTTAGTTAAAACTCAAGGCGTATCTTTTGAGAAAGAATTTAAAATCAAAAATTTTAAGAAAAATATTTTACCTTTTAAAATTGAATAATTTTTGTAGTGTTTGGCATTTGCAAACTTACTTGACATTTTTCACATAGTGATTTGACTATTTCCATGCAAGTTGACATACAAAAAATTTCTTTAATTCTTTCAAATTTTATATAATTTTGTCAAAATTTTACAAACTAAAAAATTACTGACTTTTAAAGTTTTGGAAAATTTCAATGCAATCAAAGAAAATTTATATGAATTACAGACATTTTTTTGTAAGTCAACTTGCATGAATTTAGTCAAGTCACCAGTCAAGTGCAAAACCCTAAATTTTTGTAACAAATTAAAAACAAAAATGTCAAACCAAATTCAAGAAAATTTTCATTTATTTAAAAAAAGTTAAATTTAACCTTCTACAAAAACATTCTTCGTTTCTTCCTCAAATTCAATTATCACAACAGTCAACCGACAAACAAAATCAACACTAGTAAGGCAAAAGCAAGTGAAGAAAATGACAAACGTGATTTATTGAATTGCACTTTTATTAACTGTGTCTACTTCTCGTGTCTCTTAAACGATGCCAAACTATTTTCAATCAATTAAGAAATTATTGAAAAAATTTTCTTCGAGTTTCAAATTGTTTTTCATAAATTATCATTGCTTGGGTGCTTGAAAAATGATTCATTTCGATTTCTTAATTGCTTTTTCTCGCGTTTTCTAAAAAAAAAAGAATCTTGCAATTATTTTTATTTCGGTCATTGAACTAAAAGTTTTAACCTTATCATCAAAAAAAGAAACCTCAACAACTTCAATTAATCACACTTATAAAAATCCATCATTTTTGCGTGCAAAAATAAAATAAAAACAAACAGTGTGACCTTCATTTAACCATTTTTAATACAAAAATGAACAAGTGTGAGCGGTTTTTTAAGTTTCTCAAGCTCTGACCGACTCGCTAATTATTTTTTTGCGGCTTTTGTTGACATCATTGCTTGGGAATTTTTTTAAAATAAAATTTTGAATTTTTAACCTCAAGCATAAAATCAAAAAAGGTTTAACATTATGCCATCACTTGCATTCTTTCTGTCACATTTTGATTACTTAATTCATGCAAATAAAAAATTTCTTTTCAATTATTTTTGACAACAAAATGCTTTTCTGCAACAAATGTGTTCATTTAAAATAATTTCCGTCACTTTTAAAATTGAAACAATCCATGGCAACAAAATAGCAAAGAATAAAAATAAAAGAAAATACTCGAAAGTGACAAAGTCATGCAAATGTAATTTTGTTTGTATCATTTCTAGTAAATATTTACATTTTTAATTCTTTACGTTATGAGAAATGTTATAGACGACTGCTTTTCATCGCAACCCATTTTAAAATGTGTTTATTGTCAATTTGTTGTTTATATGACTCATGACTGATTATCTGAATGAAAGATTTTTTAATGTGCTTTTGTTTTTCAAAAATTTACTGTCTGGAAGAAGAATTAAAGTATTTATTTCATCATTTAATGATTTAAGATGATTTTATATTCAAAAATTGAAGCAATTAATCTTTTAATGCTCCTAGGAAATACATCAAGATTTTTAAAATTAAAAATGAATCATTTGCGAATATAAAAAATGATTTAGTGCGTAAAATATAGGAAAATTAATTTTCAATAACTATTTTAAGAAGGAGTTCGGCACTTGCATTCACACTTGACTATACTTTATGCATGCAAGTTGACATAAAAAAAATGTCTCTATTTCATTCAAAATTTTTTTAATTTGGTCAAAACTTTGGAAACTTAAAAATCATTGACTTTCATACAAATATGCAAAATTTCAACCAAATTGAATAAATTTTGAATGGGATAAAAAAAAAATTTTGTAAGTCAACTTGCATTCATTTAGTCAAGTTGCTAGTCAAGTATTCATACAAGTGCCGACTTTTATATTTAAGATTCACCTGAATTTATTTATTATAGTCACTTTAAAAAACAAAGAATTATCAACAGTTTATTTTTGTCTCTTTTATTAAAAATGCAAACTTTCTTTGATTTGAAAATTGATTTTAAAATCATCATTAAAACTTCAAAATTACAAAGAAAAATTCTTTAAAAGTTATTTAATTAATAAAAATTTCAAAGGTTTGTAAACCACTGGAAGGCAAAACTTCGGATACCGAAGGCACTTTTGATAACAATACTGTTTTTTTAGCAGTGACAACAAATCACTCGTCAGCTTTTTTGTCACCTATAAAATATCAAAATTTCCATCCTTTAATTTTATTAAATTTCTTAGAAAATGAAAAAAATTCTTCACGTCACCAGACACATAATCTCATGAATTATAACTTTTCAAAAAAATAATTTTCTTTCATCATTAAACCACTTTAGAAAATATAAGTGTGTGTGTGTGTAGAAAAACAGAGTAATATGTCTCTTCCAATGAGTACCCATAACAATAAAAAAACATCAACAACAACAAGAAAAAAAACTAACATTTTCTCAAAATCAAGAAAAAAGTTACTGCGCGATGTGCATGTGTCTTTCGTGTATACAATATTGTCCGAAAAACGACAACGGAATGTTTGGCACGCGTCCAAAGTGAAATTGAACGAACAAACCAAATTCGATAGCAAATGAGGCGACTTGAAAGCCAAAAAGAAATGAATGAAAACTGCTTTGAACTGAATACATTTTAGTGGAGATGAAAATTCACTTTTGTTGTTGCTGCTGCTGCTGTTGTTGTTGATGTTAAGCATAATGGATGAAAAATACACGCATAAACTTTAGCTCATCAAACTTCTTCTCTTTTTTGCTTTTTTTCTTCTGTTTATTATCGATTGAATTTCATTTAAAGAAATAGAAAAAAAATTTTGTCTTTTATTGTTAGAAAAAGTTTAAGATGAGGAAATAAATTTTCTATCAAATAATTTTGTTATTCATATGAAAAGTTTGTATTTGATTGAATTGCTAAATTTAAAAGATTTTTATAGAAAATTTTAGAAGATTTTTTTGTCATTTCGTAAGACATTAAAGATGAATTAAGAATTTTTATGTGAATGCCACAGTTATTGTGAAAATCAAAATTTTGATAATTTCTCTTGTTTAGTTGAATGTCAAAAAATTTTATAAAAAATCTATAAATTTTACAAAAGGGTGAAAACTCTTGATAACAAAAACAGAGTAACCATTGAAGAATCAAAAATTTTATATGAAACTTTCAAATTTTTTCTGTAAATTTGATCAAATTTTTGTTATTTTGTTACCTTTTATTGATAATTTGATAATTTTTTGACAAAATTCATTCTTTTTGAGGTTTTAAGAACTTTTTTATCGTTACAAAAGTTTTGTTGATATAAAATTTTCAAGTATTTTTAATTTTAAACTCAAATAAGATTCTTATGAATAAAATCAGAGTTTCAAAAGTTAATTTCATTTAATTTTCATAATAAAATCTACTGACTATTTTTATTTTATATAAAAAGTAGTTCTACTTTTACAATCCTTATTTAAATTCATTTTATTTCCCAACATGTATTTTTTTGTAAAAAAAAAAATCACAACCAAGCCATCATCACATTAAAAATTTTCTTCTTATTTCAATCATATCTAATTTCTATGTTGCGAAAAGGTGCCGCGCTAATGGACATCATTTTTCGCTCTTTTGTCGATGACAACGACCTTCATCATTGAGGTGTGAATTTGACTATTCATATAAAAAATTATTTATGAAATATGAAAATTTCATTTTCAATCAAAAGAAATTTTTACCTCAAAAAAAGAAACAATAAAAAAATTTTCCTTTAGTTTCAAAAGATTTTTTTTCATCTCAATAACCTTGGACCATCACTTCATCAGAAATGTCTGCACTGCATCGACTCGCAGCTGCTCCTACTCACAAATGCCTTACTTTACTTATTTATTGAACAATAATTTCATCATTATTAAATAATATAAGCCAGTCAAAGTCAAATCATGAGAGTAAAATTTTTCTTTCTCTTCAAATCGGGCAGACGAAGTTGTCTCTGTGTGTATGAAAATTTTCGCTGATGTGAGGAAAATCTCGCTCAATTTTTTTTTACCACGGGACCGGTTTTTCATGAAATGATTATTTTTAGAATCCAACGTGCCAATAGAAAGAAGAAAATCTGTGTTTTTCTTTCTCATTCTCAATTCGAACGTCTCGCTTAAGATCGCTCCGTTGCATGTTTATTATTTTCGATACATATCGTATATTTGCTGATGTGAAGTGAGTAAATGAAAATATAAGAGAAGAAGTACATCACGAGAGTTTTTTTTTATTTTTTCAATGTGCAAATGGCGGAAAAGGTGGATGATATTGATCAAAGGGAGTGATGACTTTGATTTTTTTAGATTAGATTCAATTTTAAAAATATTATAAAGTTCACATGTATTTAATTGATTATGTTCAAATTTAGAGAAAAAATGTTCTTTTAACTTTTAAATAATTTTCAGAGTTCGGCACTTGCATGCATACTTGACTGTTGACTTGACTTTATACATGCAAGTTGACTTAGAAAAAAATTTCACTAGTTCATTCAAATTTTATTTAATCTGAGAAAAGCTTTGCATATTTATATGAAAGCCAATGAATTTTATGTTTACAAAATTTTGATCAAAATTTAATTAAAACTGACTGAATTAGAAATAATTTTCCTGTAAGTCAACTTGCATGCATTTAGTCAAGTCACAAGTCAAGTATACATGCAAGTGCCGAACATGAGACAAAAATTATTCAATTTTAAAATATTTTTGATTTTCCAACCCCTTTAAAGAAGTCTACAAAAGTAAATCTTTAACTACTTTAAGCAAAATTGAAAGAAAAAAAAAAGAAAATTTTCCTCGGTACATTAAAAGCACAGTTGAGCACACAGCTGCTTTCGATTTGTGAAATATATAAAAAAAGAGAGTTTTTTACATGAAAAAAGTAGTAAAATAGAAAATCCGGAAAAAAAGAGAAAATTGACTTGAGCTTGCTGTGAAATGAAGATGAGAAATTGAAGTCAAGTGTTTGACTCCCTGAGTTTTACATTTATAAACTCAAGATTATAAAAAAATGGAATTTTTTTTACATGTGCAATCAAAGCATTTTCCTTTTATTCAGACTTGACGTCAGCGGCGATGCAAAATTAATGAACAAGTCACGATTTTGATGAGATTTGTCATTGGTGATTGTTTAACAAATGAGTGTGAATTAAAGAAAATTAGTTGAAATTTTTAATAAAATTGTAGGTTTGACCAATGTTTCAATTATTCTAATTAAAAAATCATGATATAACATGGAATATTTCCACTACGTGTTTAAACAGCAATAAAGAATTTTTATCGAATTTCATTCATAAAAAATCCAATCAATTATTTCTTCTTTCTTTCATTGCTACACATTTTTTTTACTACAAACATTTTTTCCTAAATGATTTATGAAGCAACAAAAAGTCGTAAAATTCATCGAGTTTAGAAAACTTCAAATGATTTAAACTATTTGTGATAATTAAAAAATAGAAAAAAATTTTTTTTATGAGATTGAGATTTGGGAAAGATATGAAGAGTTTGTAATTATGCAGAGGTTTTGAGTGAGTAAAAAATTGTTACTAGAAAAAATAAACAGAAGAAAATAATTAAAGTTTTAGTTTACAATAGTTATTGGCTACTGAATATCTTTTTTTTATCACTAAATTACCAATGATGATGACATTAATCATGAAGTACTGACTTTTTCTATGTAAAACTAATAAAAAATTCAATGATATGAAATCTTGTTGATTTTGTTAGATATTTGATAATTTTTTGTTAGTTTAACAGAATTGGAATGTCAAGTTTTCAAAATTAATTTTTACTGCTAAATAGTCAATGTTTACTAAAGCCAAAAGCTTCTTATTTAGAAACAGAAGTAACATTATTGTGCTGATAAAGACTAAAGAAGAAACAAATATTTTAACATTTGTAGGGAAATAAATTTAATTGATGTTTCATTGTGATTGATTTCTGATGATCTAGGAAATCTTTCATGATTGTAGTGTTAAAACTTTAGACTATCAATTGATTAAAACTAGTGGACCAAATTTTTTCAAATTTCAAATCAAAAATTTTTAAAAATCTTACAAATAAAAATTAATTTTTCACTCAATTCATTTTAAATTTATCAAAAATTCAAATATTTAAAAATTAAACAAAAAAATTTTCCTTATGAAAAAATTGGAATTTCCCAAGCCCCTGAACTTCACTTCATATCATTTTAAAAAATTCCATCTAGAAAATGAAACGAGAGAAAAAGAAGAGAAAAAAACTTAATAACTATTTGAGTTAATAATTTCACTTCTCTGAAGAGGTATTAATTTTACATACGAATAAATATCTCCTTGCTCCCGCCACATACAGCAGACGACCAGCTTGATGACGCAATTGAGTGAGAAAAATGTGAATGAGAGAGAGTGAAAAACTTTTTTTTTCCTTTTGGTCTATTCGAAGTGAGAAATGAAACATGTGTTACACACACGGTTGTGTTTTAGCTTCTTTTTCATTTATGCCGTAATTTTCATTGTTTCGTTCGAGCGAAAGTAGAATGGGTAGGCGCTGGGAGGTTAATTTTTGTTTGTTGCCATTCAAAGCGGTTTTAACTGGTTTTATATTGTTTATGAGGTCGAATAACGAACTTTTTTTGTGTTGGTCAATTTTTATTAGAAGAATAAAAAAATATATTTTTTGCATAAAATTTTAGAAACTTTTCTTATGATTTTTGAAATTTTACAAATTGTTAATTTTGAAGTTTCTACAAGTTGTAAATTTTGAAATTTCTACAAATTGTAAATTTTGAAATTTCTACAAATTGTAAATTTGAATTTTTACAAATTGTAAATTTTGAAATTTCTACAAATTGTAAATTTTGAAGTTTTCCAAGTTGTATATTTTTAATAAATAAAGAAATTTCTATTTTTTCACCACTCCTTAAATTCGCACATTTTTTCCTGCTTCTTTATAATTATCCTCACCCATTTATAAACATAGCAATTTTTATTTCACTCTCTTTTATATCAATTAGAAATCGCAACCATTAATTGTTATATCAGACAATAATAGAAAACTTTTTTTTGGCTTAAAAAAATGTTAGTCAATCATTCATACCACTCCTTTGAAAATAGGAAATTTTAATAATTTTCATTTCTATTCCACACCTCAATACAATTTCTGAGAAAAAAGCTCAATTTCTCATGCGCTAAAGTTAAATTAGCCACCATTCCGATGGGGTTATTTCCACCATTCTTTCAATCTCTTTCTCTCTGTATTTGTCTTTATTTTTTTAGGCTCCAACACGCGCGTGAAATGAGGAGAGAAAAAAAAAGCATTCCTGCTGAAATATGAATGAAAGGCAATTTTTTTTTCCTATTTTTTACGTGAGAAAAAAAGCCTGAATTATTAGAATGTATGGAAATGGTGTGAGAAATTAGAATTTTGATGATGATGACATGTGGGTATGGGCAGCACAAATACAAACGCACACCTGCAGGCACGCAATGAAAAGGAAAAAAGAAATTTGAAAATCGATTTTTTTCTCTCTTTTACTTTCAATGCAAGGCTCGTTTATTGGTTTTTAATGAAGTTTGATTTACTTTTACTGATTGGTTCATTGATTAACTATGTGACAATTATTGATGGGTGTTGATGGGTGATAATAATAATAAAATTGGGAGAAAAATTCTAGTGAAATGGGAAGCTTTTATTTTGTTTATTTTGTCCTAAAATATTTTTTTGTTTTTTTGAATTGACACAGTGAAAAAAATTCAATTTCTCAATCAGATTTTCTACAAAAAAAAAGTTCTCAATTCCAATTTTCTATCAAGCGACAAAAAAATCTTTCAATCGTCACATTGACAGCAGAGATTTAAAATAATCCCAAAATATGCCACTCACTGTGAAGCTCACACAAATCAACGCATTTTATGCTTTTGTTTCTCACCAAACATTGTCCTTGACACATCAAAATCCCTTCACTATATGTGAAATATTTTCGAAAGTTTTATTCAAATCCTAAAATACATAGTTGCAAAAGCTGCTTAAAAATTCCTGCATATGTGGTTTTTTTTGTATGATGGTCATGAGATAAAATTCCAATTGGCAAAATTATTTTTCTGTTCATGTATTGAATGTGAAATTTGAAATTGCAAAATGCAAATTCAGTAATGAATGACGTACTTTTTTTGACGTCAAAAAATTAGCCAGCTATAATAATTGTTGAGACAGCGTCAATTATGCTACGCAAGGTCAATTAAATTTATCGCAATGAAACGTTTTTTTTATAATGAAAGCAAGCAAAATAGTAAATATTTTAAAAGTATTAAATTTGAAGCTTTACTTGAGACCATTGACTGAGAAAATTTCAATGAAAATTAGAAAGTTTTAAAAATAAACAAATATGCAAAGTTTTGAAAAAAAAATTAATTGAAATTTGAAAAAACTAGAGACATTTTTTGTAAGTCAACTTGCATGAATTTAGTCAAGTCACAAGTCAAGTATCCATGCAAGTACCAAACCCTGTATTTTTGATAATTTTTAAAGTTACGTCAATTTTGTAATATAAAATTACAGTTAATTTATTACAATTCATTACAAAGAATTATTAAATTATTAATAATAAAAACTTTCCATTTTAATCATTTTCAAATGTCATCAAATTTTTTTTACAAGTCAATTCAAAAATTCAAGTTCAATATGATCAAGCAGCAGAATCTATGACAGATCATGTCTAATTGATTGCTAATAAAACTTAATAAATATAAAAAAAGCGGCAGCAATTGACGTCAATGTGACTAATTTGTAACTGCTTGAAGATTAACAAAAGTTGTGTCAATGGAAAAATTTACAAACAAATATTATTATCAAGACTTTTTTTTATCTTAAACCAAAAAAAAAGAATTTTGTTCTTATCAGCATCAAACCCAGACTTGTTTATGACTCATTTGTTGATTATTGAAAATTTCTCAATAATTTTTGTCTCTTTTTTTCTGTACTTAAAATTTCATTTGTATGAGTGAGATTTCATTTACGTCAATTTTTCTCTTTCTCTCTTGAAAAATAATTATTGAATACAATTGAGCATTAATCATCAAAAAAACTCATAATTCATTCTCTCTTTTACAATAACTTACTAACTCACAGTCAATTCTTTTTTCTATTTACATGAATAACAATTATTATCAACAAACATATTTTGTGAGTTGAAAAAATAAAGAGTTGATTGAAGTAAAAACTTGAAAATATTCAAAGAATTTTGTGAAAAAGAATTTATTATTTAGTGAATTTTTCAAAACATTAGTAAAGAAGATTTAAAATTTATTGAAATTGATATAAAATTTAATAAAAATTGATTGTTCAGAACTTGAATGCATACTTGACTTGCATATGCATAGTGACTTGACTTAATAATGCAAGTTGACTTAAAAAGAAAGTACAAGGATTTAAATTTTTATTTTTATTATGACCAGTCTCAAACAAACTTTATTTAATTATGGCCATTTTTAACAGTAAATAAAAACTTGTAAATAAATAGGAAATTAAAGAAAAAAGTTGATACTTTAATAACTCTGGATAAATGTCAATTTTAATTAATTAGAAGGAAAAATAAAAGCGACTTTTTAATTGTAGGAAAAAATTGTCAATAAAAGTTTTATAAAAAAATGATTGATATATCAAAATATTGATTGAAATTCTTAGTATGAAAATCTACCTGTCAATAAAAAAATTAATAAACACAATTTATTTTTGTCTCTCTCTCTTTTTTTAATCACAATTAATAACTTTTTCTCTTCTCACACAAATATTAGCAAATCTTTAATATTTTTTAAATTTCTCTCTCATATTTGCAGATAGTCAACATTCATCGGTAGCCTACACGTAAAGAGAACAAGTAGAAGATTGTTTAAAGAAAAAAATTCAAGGCGCGGTGTTGAAACGAGAGAGAGAGAGAGAAAAAAATACAAAAAATCATGGATTCAGTAATAGAAACTTGATGTCTGGGGCAAAAATCTCTTTTTTGTTTTTCGTGAAATTTTTATAATTTTTTATTTCAATACATTTACAAAAGAAATAATTTTTTTTTTCTGTTTTTTAACAACCAACGCAAGAATATAAAAATAAGAAAGAGTTTAATAGTGAAGAAGAGCAATAAAGACAGTTTTTGAGAAATAAAAAAGAAAAAATAAAAAGAACTATGAAAACGAGAAGAAAACTGTGAGAAAAAAGAAGAAACAAAGAAGTGACAAAAACACAAGTTTGTTTCATCCCTAAAATAATAATAATAAAAAAAAATAATTAAATAATAAAAAAGAAAGAAAATAATCATAGAAAACCTTAGCTAAAAATCGAACAATTTATTCAAAATAATCTCCGCCGAATATAGAATTTCCTCTCTCTCGCCAATACTATCAAAACTACAACAAAAATAAATTCAAAGTAAACATTTAAAAAATTTAAAATATTTAAATTTTTTGCGGGCGCACATTTAGTACATTAAATTTAAACAAAATTTTTCGATAATATAAAAATTCACAAATAAAATTAGCAAATATGGCAACAATAAACGGTCGACCAGCGAAGTATCGCATAACGCTAAAAGAGCTTCGTGAATTGATGGAACATCGAGGACATGAAGGAATTCAAAGAGTATCAGATTATGGTGGCGTGCAAGGAATTATGGAACGTTTATATACATCAGAAGACAAAGGTCTTAGTGGCAATAGACAGGACGTTGAGCATCGCCGTGAGACATTTGGTTCAAACGTTATTCCACCTAAACCACCGAAGACATTTTTCCAACTCGTATGCGAAGCCATTCAAGACATTACACTGATTATTTTGATTATATCCGCAGTCATCTCGCTTTTACTGTCATTTTATCAACCAAAAGATGATTCAGGCGATGCTGGTAAGTTTTTCAAAAATAAATTACGTGAAATAAAATTTTCCATATAAATAAAAAAATATTCTAGACTTTTTTCTAGAGTTTGACACTTGCATATATACTTGACTATAATCATGCAAGTTGACTTACACAAAATTTCTCTAAATCATAAAAATTTTAATTTATTTGGTTGAAAACTTTGCAAACCTAAGAATCATTGACTTTCATAAAAATTTGCAAAATTTCAACGAAATTGAATGAAATTTCAATGAATCAGAAAAATTTTTTGAAAGTCAACTTGCATTCATTTAGTCAAGTTACTAGTCAAGTAATGAACCATAATTTAAAAAAAATTTTCTATAAATTTAAGACAATGAATTAATTTTATTTTTGTAGCTATCGTGGAAGAAGATGAGCATCACGGCTGGATAGAAGGTTTCGCAATTTTAGTATCAGTTATCGTTGTTGTTATTGTTACAGCATTTAATGACTACTCCAAAGAGCGACAATTTCGCGGTTTACAATCGCGTATTGAAGGTGAACATAAATTTTCCGTCATACGTAATGGCGAAGCGATACAAATTTTGGTCGGTGATATTGTTGTTGGTGATATTTGTCAAATCAAATATGGTGATCTGCTGCCAGCGGATGGTATTTTAATTCAAAGCAATGACTTGAAGGTAAAGAAAAATTAAAATTTCTTTTATTAAAAATTTTTAAATATTTTTTTATATTTTCTAGATTGATGAATCATCACTAACGGGTGAATCAGATCATGTAAAGAAAGGTGAAACAGTTGATCCAATGGTGTTATCAGGTACACATGTGATGGAAGGTAGCGGTAAAATAGTTGTCACTGCAGTTGGTGTCAATTCGCAAGCTGGTATCATTTTCACATTACTTGGTGCCGCTGTTGATGAACAAGAACAGGCGATTAAGAAAATGAAAAAGGGTAAGAAAATGTCGGTGAAAATGCACCTTTTTATTTTGTCTCTCTTTTCTTCTTCTCTCTCTCTATCAAATCTCTTTTTGTTCCCCCAAAATAAACAAATCTGTCATTCTCTTTGTCTTGTGATGATGAAATGAAAAAATTTTCCTTATTGTGTTTATTTTTTAATGGAAAGGAAAAATAAAATCTTTTTATAACTCTTGTGCATGGATGATGAAAAAAAAAATAGTGAAATGTAATGCAGTTTGTTAGTCTCTACCCTTTTTTCTATAATGATCTCATCGTCTTAATTCCTATGTGAATGTAAATTTTTACATGACATTTCTTCTTCCTATGTCCCTTTTATGTGTCAAAACATGTAAATAATGTTAAACTTTTTTTTTGTTTTTAATTTTTAATTTTTATATCTCATGAGTGCTAAACATTCATTTGTCAAAAAAATCAAATTCTTTACTTTTCTTTATCATCCATGACTTTACTTCTTCTTATTTTTTTATGTCATATTTTACGTTGTTTTTGTCCAAACATTTTCAGTTTCTTTCCTATCATCAAAATTTCTTTTCTTTTGTCATCACTTTTTGTAGGATTTTGCACTTGCTTGCATACTTGACTGGTGACTTGAGTAAATGCATGCAAGTTGACTTATAAAAAAATTTCTAATTCGTTCAAAATTTGTCAGATTTGGTCAAAATTTTGCATATTTGTATTTAAATCAATGATTCTTATATTTGCAAAGTTTTAACCAAATTGAATAAATTTTGAAGGAATTAGAAACATTTTTTATAAGTCAACTTGAATATTTTTAGTCAAGTATACAAGTCAAGTGCCGAATCCTATTTAAAAATAAAATTTTTGTTACATTTTGTAATTTATTGAAGTATTTTTAAGAATTTAATATTAAATTCAAAATCGATTACAAAAATGTATCAAAAATTTTCACCCATCAAAAACAAAAAAGAAAGAAAAAAATCCCAATTTTTTGATTTTTCATTCAAATTTTTTATGAATTTTCAAAATTTTTTATTTTGTTTACTAACCTTCCGTGTCCATTTCGATTAATTACCAAAAATAATATTCCAAAAAAGTCCATCTTTTTATATCCAACCCCCCAAAAATTACTAAAAATAAACTTTTTGTAGAAATTAGTTAAAACTATTAGATAAAGTATGATATGAAAATTTTTCAAAAATTCTAATCATAATTTTTTTTCTTTTTTGCATGTTGTACTTAATTTCACCATATAAAATAAATCATTAACTATAAAAAAACCAACCTCTAAAAAATCACACGTGTCAAATAAAAATCATCAAAAAATCCACCATCCACAATTACTGTGTCCTGTTTGAAAAATAAAAATTTTAAACCCATTTTCAACACACAAAAATCACAAAAAAAACCTCAAAATTATCAAAAAAAAAATTAACTCCTTGGCCTATGGGACAAATACAAATTAAATTTGGCAGAAGCTAAAAAGCAGAAGAAGAAAAAGAGTTTAACAGGTGATTATTGATATTAAAAATCTACAGGAAAAATTTATTTTTTATCAAAATTTTTTAATTTTCCAAAGAAAAATTCCCAAAAAAAAATTTATTCGCTTTAAATATGTTTTTTATTTTTAATTATCGATGTTGCTAGTTATACAAAAAATTTAAAAAAAAATCTTGTTAAAAATTCATTATCTATTTTGATATTTATGAAATGCAATAATATAAAATAAATTTATGCTTGATTTTGAGAAATATGAAAATTTTTAATCCCAAACAATTTTGATTTTTTATGATAATTAAAAATAGGAAATTTTTTAATAATTACGGTTTTTAACATTAAATGTTTATGAATTAAATTTGATTCCAATAAAGAAAAAATAGACAAAATTTTTAACTTTTTATGAGACTTTCGTAATTGGTAAAATTTATTAAATATTTTTTATTAAAATTTCAACAAATTTTCATAAATTTCTTTATATTATTGCATTTTTATTTTTAATCATTAAAACCAACAACACACACAAAAATACAACAAAAATAAGCAGTTTTATCATGTTAAATTCCATAATAAACTTTTAAAAACATTTCTTTGTTTTTCCCTGATAAAATTTCATTTACTTTCCTTTTATAAAATTCCTAGTTTGTTGTTTTGTGTTTCTTATTAAAAAATTCTTTTAAAATTTAAGAATTCAATTTTCTAAAATTCTTTTTGATGTAGAACTTTCAAATAATTTTCTGTAGAAAATTCTAAAATTTTTCTATTTATAAATATTTGAAATTTTTTGCAAAACAAAGAAAAGTAAAAATTCTCTTACATAATCAAAAAATCTTTTCCATTTCTTGCTTTTAAATATTTCATTTCTCAACAAGAATTTTTTTCATTATTTAATCATAATTAAAAGTCACGTCGTGCGAAAAAAAAACAATCGTAAAAACACCTTTTCTTTCTCTCTCATGTACACAATAAAAAAATCAGCTTTTATTGCATTCAGTTGATGACAAAAAATATTTCATATGAAAAAAAAATGTAAAAGGATTCATTAGTCATTCTGATATGCATTCATTTTTTCATTGGTGGGTCATTTTGAACAACAATAATAAATTAAAAATATTTTTTATGCAATTTTTATCTACAGACTGAAAATTAAAATTTAAATTTTTTATTATCACACACACACACACAAACCAGAACTTTTACATTGAAACATAAATTTTTATTTTATTCACATTTCATGACCTACATTTTTTATCAACATCATGATTTTTCTACTTCTTTTCTCTCATTTTCTTTTTTCCTTCATTTTCAAGAACAAAAAAATTTTTTTTCAAACTCACAATCTGCTTTTACATTAAATTTATTTCTTCCTTTTTACTTTTTATTGTTTTACGTTTTTGTTATTTTGTACATTAAAATATAAATATTTTTTATTATCTACGTGGGAAAATGGAATTGCTTAATTCTTGGTGAAACTTTTAGAAGGGTTTCTTCATTTTTTTTGTGGACAATGAAATTTATTAAAATAAATTAAAAAATTTGAATAGAATTTTTAAGTAAAATTTGTAAATTAAATTTTATTTATTTATAAAGTTCGGTTCTTGAAAAATAAAAGACAATAATTCTTAAGTTTTCGAAATTTCGAGAAAATTAAAAAAAATTTGAATAAAATAGAGAAATTTTGTGTAAGTCAACTTGCACGCTTTTAGTCAAGTCACTAGTCAAGTATGCATGCAAGTGCCGAACTTTACTTTTTTAAAAGCCGCGATAAATCAAAAATATTTGGTCCAAAGTATTTCATTTTTAATTCTGGACAAGGCTTTTATAAGATTCATTTCAAATTTTACCAAGAGGTGACAAGAAGAAGTGAAGGTGATAAAAAGAAGTAAAAAACTATTAAAGGTTTCTTCTGTAAAAAGTGCAATATTTATTTATTATTGCTGTTTAATTTATTTAATTTTATATCAAATTTGAATTTAATAAATTTAAAATTGACTTCTTGTCTTATTGGAATGAATTTACAAACTTTGATATTAAAGGCACAAAATGAGTCCAACTTTAAATATCTTACAACACAACGTCTAAAAACTGATTTCCTTTAATTTGTGAATAATTTAAAATATTAAAAGAGAAGTGCTTTACTATATTCCATAGAAATTACTTCTCTTTTTCCCTTTTTCTTTCACCATAATCCAATTATAATACAATGTAGAATGAGAGAAAGGAAGGAAATTAAATTTTATAAAACCATTTCTATCGATCGTGCTTTGCTCTCAAACTAACTTGAAATGTCAAAAGTCAATTGCAAAGTGATTGTGCTTGAATAATTAAATTTTATAGCGCAGCATGAAGCTGTTGATTATGCACTTGAGTGAGATAGAGTTGGTGTAAATGGGAAGTGGTTTTTATAAAATTTTTCTCCTTTTTATTCTGCTTTTATTAAAGCCAATTTTAATTTCCATCGATAGGACTTTTAATTAATGATTTAAAAATGAAAAAAAATCAAATTGTGATAATAAAAAAAAATATTGAGAAAATTTAATTTGGAATTTTCTTTTATTTGCTGATTAAAGTAATTCAAAATATTCAAATATATATAATATTATATTATAAAGACATTTTAAAAGTACAACTAAATTTATATTTGAAGGATTCAATTAAAAATTTACTTGAAACAATCAAGGTGCGGATATTCCGAGACTTTAAAAGATCTAAGGAATTTTTAAGAATTTCTAAATCAGTTTTTAATGATCTTTAGGGATTTCTGGAGATTTTGAACCAATATCCAGATTATTTCCGCACCTTGGAAGCAATAAAAGAATTTTTTCCTTAAGCTTTAATTTACAAAATCAATTCGTACTTTTAAATCTAAGGTTTAATGCAAAGATTTAAATTTTAATCCTTTCTTTATTATGACTTAAGTAAAAGAGGGGTTTATATTTTTTATTATTTTGTTAGGCTTTCGATACAGTTGTATTTCTTGATTAATATAAAAGATTAAAAATCATAAGGTTTAAATCAAGTTTAAACTTATATTTGTTCATTTTTTAATCCTCAGTTATAACGTTTTAATCCTAAGATTAATATTTTAATCTTGCCTTAATCAAAGGATTAAAGCTAGATTAAAATTTTTATTAATCTTAATTTTTTTATGTTCAGATTTATTTTTTTTTAATTTATAATCGAAAATATTTCAATTAAATCTTCAGTTTTTACTGTTTTTATAAAAACACATAATTTGTTCAATCAAAATTATTTTTAAATTTTTCCCCTAACTTCATAACTTTTAAAATTAAAAAATTTAAACTAAGAAAAATAGAATTTTTAATTAAAAATAAGTAAATTTCATAAAACTAGCTGTGAAGTAAAAATTCATTTATTTTCTGAATTTCTCTCTATAATTATTTTTGCATTATGTCATAAATATATATATTTTACTAGGCATGAAAAAAAGTATTTTCTAAATATCTTTTTAAATAATTTATAAAATTTTGACACAAAAATTATTTTAAAAATAAAATTTTAATCCTTTTTTTTTCTAATTATTAAAATTATTCATATAAAGGCGAACAAGGTCAGGTGACATCAAATAGTCACATTACTCATGATAATAATGGCACAGGCAATGATTTAGAGGCCTTCCATGGTCACTATGCTGCAAAGAATCCTGAAGCAACAACTGAACGTGCCGCTACACCAAATCGTGATGAAGTACCATCAGGTGGTGGTCATAAGAAAGAAAAGAGTGTATTGCAAGCAAAACTTACAAAGCTTGCCATTCAAATCGGTTATGCTGGCTCCACAATTGCTGTGTTAACAGTTGCTATTTTAGTTATACAATTCTGCGTAACCAAATTCGTCATAGAAAATAGCCCATGGAAGAGTATTTACTTCAATGATTTAGTCAAACATTTTATTATCGGTGTCACTGTGCTTGTAGTTGCAGTGCCCGAAGGCTTACCATTAGCTGTTACATTATCACTCGCTTATTCTGTAAAGGTAAATTTTACTAAAAAAACATTTTAATTTTTTTTTGTTGAAAACAGAAAAGTAATTAAAAAAAAATAATTTGTAGAAAATGATGAAGGATAACAATTTGGTGCGTCATTTGGACGCTTGCGAAACGATGGGTAATGCCACTGCCATTTGTAGCGATAAGACTGGTACATTAACCACAAACCGCATGACGGTCGTACAATCATACATTTGCGAGAAACTCATGAAGGTTACACCGAAATTTTCTGACATACCAAATGAGGTTGGTCCGAAAATTATTGAGGGCATCAGCGTCAATTCGGCCTATACGTCACAACTTATGGTAATTTAATGAAAATTTTACCTTTTTTCTTTAATAATTATTGTGATTTTAATCAATCAGCCTGGCCCAAATCCTGGTGACCTTCCAATGCAAGTTGGTAACAAGACCGAGTGCGCACTTCTCGGCTTTGTTGAAGGTCTTGGCAAAAGTTATCAGCAAATTCGTGAAAGAATTCCTGAAAAGGCTTTTGTGCGTGTCTATACTTTCAATTCAGACCGTAAATCAATGAGTACAGTAATTGCTTTGCCCAATGGTGGCTATCGATTGTACACCAAGGGCGCTTCTGAAATTATTCTTAAAAAGTAAGTTAAAAATTTCAAAAATAAATAAAAGCTTTGTCTATAATTTTAATATTTTTGTAGATGCGCCTTCATTTATGGTCATGAAGGACGTCTTGAGAAATTTACACGTGACATGCAAGAACGTCTGCTGCATCAAGTGATTGAACCAATGGCTTGTGATGGTCTACGTACCATTTCAATTGCTTATCGTGACTTTGTTCGTGGTGCCGGTAAAGCGGGCATAAATGAAGTGCATCTTGGGCCAAACGATGAGCCCAATTGGGAAGATGAGGCAAATACGGTTAACAACCTCACGTGCTTGTGTGTCGTTGGCATTGAGGATCCGGTTCGTCCTGAAGTGCCCGATGCTATTCGAAAGTGCCAGAAGGCCGGTATAACTGTACGAATGGTCACTGGTGATAATATAAATACAGCTCGATCAATTGCTACAAAATGTGGCATTTTAAGACCGCAAGATGATTTCTTAATTCTTGAAGGCAAAGAATTTAATCGTAGAATTCGAGATAGTAATGGAGATGTAAGTTTTTATCTTTTTTTCTTTAAAAAATGTTTTAAAAATTTAATTTTTATTTTTAAAAGATTCAACAACATTTATTGGATAAAGTTTGGCCTAAACTTCGTGTATTGGCACGTTCATCACCAACTGATAAATACAATTTAGTCAAAGGTAAAATTAACTTTGCTTTTTCCCTTAAATAAAAATTCAAAATAATTTTAATTTTTAGGTATAATTGATAGCAAGATAAATGAAAGTCGTGAAGTAGTGGCGGTAACAGGTGATGGTACCAATGATGGTCCTGCATTGAAGAAAGCAGATGTTGGTTTTGCTATGGGTATTGCAGGCACAGATGTTGCTAAAGAAGCATCTGACATTATTTTGACTGACGATAATTTCTCGTCAATCGTGAAAGCAGTCATGTGGGGTCGTAATGTTTATGACTCAATTGCCAAGTTCTTACAATTTCAATTGACCGTTAATGTTGTCGCTGTCATTGTTGCATTCATCGGTGCATGTGCTGTACAAGATTCACCACTTAAAGCAGTACAAATGTTATGGGTGAATCTTATTATGGACACACTCGCGTCGTTAGCCTTAGCCACGGAAATGCCAACACCAGATTTACTCCTGCGTAAACCCTATGGTCGTACGAAGCCGCTTATATCGCGCACGATGATGAAAAATATTCTTGGTCAAGCATTGTATCAGTTGATCGTTATTTTTGGCCTCCTTTTCGCTGGTGAACGTCTTTTTGACATTGAATCAGGTCGTGGTGCAGAACTTCATGCTGAACCATCACAGCACTTTACCATTATCTTTAATACTTTTGTGCTAATGACGCTTTTCAATGAGCTCAATGCACGTAAAATTCACGGACAGAGAAACATTTTCCAAGGAATTTTCACAAATCCAATTTTCTATTCCATTTGGATTATTACTTGGGTGTCACAAGTAAATTATAAATAATTTTTTCATTGAAAAAATTATTTTGATGATAAAATTTTATTTTTAGGTCATCATCATTCAATATGGCAAAATGGCATTCTCAACAAAAGCTTTAACTCTCGAACAATGGCTCTGGTGCTTATTTTTCGGCATGGGCACACTAATATGGGGTCAAATTGTTACAACAATTCCAACACGTAAATTACCGAAAATATTATCGTAAGTATCTTTTAAGAAAATTAAGGTTTGGCACTTGCATGCATACTTGATTATAGTGACTTGACTATTTTTTTAGTAACTTGATTTTATTTATGCAAGTTGACTAACAAAAAATTTCTCTAATCCATTCAAAATTAATTTAATTTGGTCAAAACTTTGCAAACTTAAGAATCATCCATCGGATTTCATATAAATATGCAAAGATTTGAATAAAATAAATAAAATTTTCAATTAATAAGAGAAATTTTTTTAAGTCAAGTTGAATTAATTTAATCAAGTATTTATGCAAGTGCCAAAAACTAAAGAAAATTTAAAAAAATTCTAAATTTCTTAATTGTTACAGTTGGGGTCGCGGTCATCCAGAAGAATACACGGAAGCTATCAATCTTGGTGGAGATGATTCACGTTATGATCCAATGGATGATAATAAAAAACCACGTGCCGGTCAAATTCTTTGGATTCGCGGTCTAACACGACTTCAGACTCAGGTGAGTACAAACTTCAGACATTCATTAACTTCCTCTCTCCATTTAAAAGGCATCAAAGTCACAATTTGTATAAATTATAAAAAATCTGTGATTTTTGCCTTAAAAAATTTCTTTTTCTTTTATTTTTTTACTACAAAAAAATAATCAACTTATTGATGAAAATAAAAATTCCTAAAAAATTTTCTCTTTTTTCTCTCTCTGTCTCTCCTATTTGAAATTTTTTTATAATTTTAATTTAATTTTGTCCTCTTTGAAAATATTTT
The DNA here is from genome assembly GCA_018290095.1 of Polypedilum vanderplanki. Classification (NCBI taxonomy): domain Eukaryota; kingdom Metazoa; phylum Arthropoda; class Insecta; order Diptera; family Chironomidae; genus Polypedilum; species Polypedilum vanderplanki. The sequence continues at coordinate 10,998,734 of CM031382.1, forward strand.
TTTAATTTGAGTTTTTCTTCTACTTCTCCTATCACTTTCTCAATCTATCTGTCTATCTTTCTTTGTCCTTATTCTCCTCTACCTTTTCCATTTTTCACTTTTTTTTTGAGTCCAACTTTCTCTCTCTGTCTCTTTTGTTTTTATTTTGATATGATAGAAAATTAAAATAAAATTTTAAAAAATAAGAAATTTTATTAATGCAATTTTGATTATTGCAAAAAAAAAGAGTAAAACTAAAAATACAATAATATGTATTGATGAAACTTATCCTCTCTATTTTTCTCTATGTTTATCTTTTAATTCAAAAACACTTCCTTAAATTTTTTTCACTTTTCCTTTTTTATTCACTAATGTTAAAATGAAATTTGAGATTTAAAATAAAAATTTGACTGAAAAGTTTGAAGACATAAGTTTAAAAATCTGTATAAAAATTAATTAAAATATTTATTAACAACAGGAGTTTTATGGTTATAAAATAAAAGATAAAAAACATTTCTTGAATTATGCAAAAAAGTCAATTTCAAATTTTCTACTTCGTTCTCTATTTTAAAAATTTCCTTCAGTTTAAATTTCAAATCTTTATAAAATCTTTTGAATTTCAAATCGAAAGTAAAAAGTCAATTTTAAAGATTTTCAAAAAAAATTTCCAAAGTTTTTTTTTAATTTTTCATAATTCTCAAATTTCAACTATAATCAAAAAATTCTTCTACTTTTATTTAAAAAAAGTAAAAATTCTTCTTTCATTTTTAAATTTACAATAATCATTTTTGTCTTCGATGAAAATTCACTTTGTATGGTTATTTTGAAAAATTCCACAAAATATAAATTTTATAAATACTGAATCTGAAAATTTTATCTTTATCTCTCTGTTTCACTCTAGTAGCTTCTACTTTTTTCATTCTTAAAAAATCTTTCGTTTTTCTATTTTTTTGTCTTTTTTCACACAAACTTTTCAATTCTCTCGCTGTCAAATTTTAATAAAAAAAATTAAAAAATTTAATCAAGTTTGATTCAGATTTTATGAAAAGAATTTTATTTATTTTATGTAGTAAAAATTTTCATTTTAAAAGAAATGAAAAAACTTTTTAAAATTTTTTGATGGTTTGAATTTGAGCGCAAACTTGCTTGATAGTTTTATACAAAATTTTTGATTTTCAATGGTTATTCTGTTTTATTTGTCAAGAGTCCACAATTCTTGGTTAGTTTGAAAAAATTTTTAGGGTTCTGCACTTGCATGCATACTTGACTGGTAACTTGACTAAATTCATTCAAGTTGACTTATAAAAGATGTCTCTGATTCATTCAAATTTTATTCAATTTCTTCAAAATTTAGCAGTTTTGTATAAAAGCTAATGATTCTTAAGTCTCCAAAATTTTGACCAAATCAAATAAAATTCGAATGAACTAGAGATATTTTTTCGTCAACTTGCATTTATTAGTCAAGTCACCAGTCAAGTATGCAAGTCAAGTGCCGAATCCTATTTTTTTGATAGAGTGAACACCCCTTGAAATTCTTAATAATTTTTACTGAAGCTAAAAGTTTTAAAAATGAAACAAATTTATTTTGAATTTTCTAAACAACTTTTTTTCTTTATTTCATAAACTGAATCAAACTTGATCATAAAATTAAAAATCAAATAATTAAATTCAATCAAACAATATTTTTAGTTTTATAAAATTCCTATCGTTTTTATGATTTTCTTCCAAAAAAAATTATAATTTTTATATAAAATATAAAAACTAAATCAACACTAAAAAATTCTTAAAATTTGTAATAAATCGACAAAATCAGAATTTATAAAAAATTCTTAGATTGGTTTAGTAAAAATTTTACAATATGAAAAAAAATTCAATTAGAATTCTGAAATAAAATAAAAGAAAATTTTAATTTAAAATAAAAATCTCATAAATTTACTCACATGAGTAAATTTTTGGTATGATTGAAAGCAATAAAAGTGAGAGAATAAAAAAAGCCATTTTGAGATCCAAACACACTCATAGAATGTCGTCCATTGAGTGCCATTAAAACCTGAGGATAAAAACACAACAGAAAACTTTATTATTGTCGATGTTATCCAACACAAAACTCCGTCTACTGCTGCCGCTGTTGAGTCCATTAAACTTTTTTTTCTCTATTGTGTCACTTCTCACTTCCGTCATTTCTCTCACACTCGTATGTGTCCCTTTTTTTTCCTGTGGTGCTATTTAAATGAAATTGTACAACAAGCATGAAACACAAATTTTAATTTATTTTATTTTTTTAAGTAGATGTAAAAGAAAAAAAAAGTAATTACTAAAAAATGTAGCAAAATGAAATTCATGACCTTAGTCAATGTAAAATAATAAAAAAAATGAATGAAAATTATGAGAAAACTTTTTCCTTTAGGATTAACCGAGAATAAAAGTGACATTTGTAAAAAATGAATCCTATAATTTATCATTATGATTTATTGTTTTTGTTTTATTTGATTCTTTTTTACTCTTTTTATTCTGACTGTGATTTTAGATGTTTAGTAGTGATAAAAAAGACTGTGAAATTTATTTCTCTATATAAATGCTAATTCTATGGAATAAAAAAATAAATTGTTATTTCTAGACTGATATGAATTTTTAAAAAGCATTTTTTGCTTTCACAATTTTTTATTAAATTTTCCCAATTAATCTGAAGCAAGGCTCGAGAAGTCTTTGATTATTTGATTGCTTCATTAGAATCAAAAAAATCAAATTTGATCCAAGGCGAAGACACTCCAATTAATCGTCAAATAATCGCAAAAATTGGCTATAAAGCAGAGTGTCTTCGCCTTGATTTGATCTTTTATTTTCTTACGAATCAAGATGAAAACAAAAAATTCTCAAACCTTGATAGTTTTTTACTTTTACATGAAAGTTTTATTGAAGAATTTTAAATTTGAACAAAATCATTTTAATTAGTAAAATTAATTTATTAAGATTTAAAAAAAAATTCAAGGCTATAAAGTTCAATTAAATTGTAAAGCCAAAACATATCAAAAATAAACTTTTTGCAAAATTTACCGAAGAAGTAAAAACATTTTGGATTTAATATAGAATTTCTTTAGTATCGAAAAGCTTTTAAATAAATTTTTATATGTTTTGATATTTCGCAGTCTATTTTATAAAAAATTATTGCACTATCATGTTGTTAAAAATTTTTATAAACAAATTTAAAGTATTTTAAAAATACCAAGGCCTGAAAACTCTTTGATCCGAGTTTGATTTTTTTTGATCCAAGATTAAACTGGGATCAAAAAAAATCAAACAGGAATCAAAAAAATCAAACTCGGATCAAAGAGTTCTCAGGCCTTGAAAAATACTATAACTTTTATACTTCTCAATATTTTGGTTGTCAAAATATTAATGAAAAATCATAGAAAGTAACATTTTTATTTTAATTCAAGATAAAAATTTCAAAATTTCAAATGAATTAAATTAATTAAAATTAATTAAAGACAATTTTGTGTAAGTCAACTTGAAATCAACTTGACAAAAAAGATGTGCATATCAAGTAAAATATCCATGCAAGTCTGAGCTCTAAAAATAACTAATGACTAAAAAGCCACAGATTAAAAGTTGAAGAAATTTAATAATTTGACAATCAAAAAAATTTAAATAATGTAGATGATTCCAAGGTATGAAAATGAACGTGGTTCACTGCAAAAAATCATAAAAAACTGCTTCGTTTTCATAACTTGGATATTTTTTTTTTCACATTCCATTTGATTATCACTGTGTATTTTAGAAAACCATAATTTTCAAACCATAAAATGAATTCCAAATGTATGCCCAAAATTCGGCAAACAAATTAATTTCCATTTTTGTATTCACAACTGTTTTTTTTAGCGTCTACCATTAATGTGATTTTATACTGTCGCCTGTCACATATGTCAAAAAATTTTCTCCTCTTTAGCATGCACCCCAAAAACAACAACAAAAACACACAAAAAAAAAAGCGAAACTTTAAAAGAGAAAAAATAAAAAAAAATTTCACCCATCTTTCTTTTTTCTAATTTTTTACTCTATCAAAATTAATTTAGAAAATTTCTTTCATTCACCCATTTTTGTTCACTCAATCTTTCTTTAATGATGAAAATTTTCTATCTCTTTTTTTATAATTTTTCTCTTCTTTTTCTTTTCTATTTTTCTTTCTTTCTTGCATCACATAAAAAATATATTTTTTATCGCAAAAAAAATTGTGTGTCTTCTTTTGTCTCCATTTTCAACAGCCAGCGGAACCAATGAGAGAAACTGAAGTATAAGAAAAAATGAGAATTTAGAGAAACTAGGTCACTTTCGTAGAGTCATTCAAGGTCGCTGCACGCTAGATAATTTTTAAAAAATTAACTGAATTTAATTTTAATGAAAAATATATAAAAAAATAAAAATTGTTGGATCTCAACCCTGGGTGCCTCGACAACTACTTGTATTATATGCGAATTAGTGAATTTAACTTTTTTCCTGCAAATAATAAAAAACTACCGACACTAATTAAGTTAAATCACAAACACACATGAAAGACTTTTAAAATTTCCCGTTAATTAATGAGCAATAAGTGAATGAATTTAAAAGATATAAAAATAAAAGATATGAGACTCTTTGAGCTTCCCCACATTCTCACTTTCTTTTATTTGCGCGTTTCTTCTACTTCAATACTCAACGAGCTACGTCGCAAGTACGTAAAATAAATCTTTAATTTTTTAATTTCACATTTTTTTACAAAGTGTTTTGAAAATCTTTTACCGGATTGCTGAATATTCATAGTTGAAAATTCGTTTTATACTTTTTTTGTTACCAATAAAATCCACTTCACTAAAAATTTCCTTTTGGTCCTAAGAAAATCTACTTTTTAACCTCTTACCTCTTTTGTATTTGTTTGTCCTTTGTGCCTTGGAATTATTGGAAAATAATTAAGAAATTTTTAAGGAAAAGTGATAAATTAAGAAATTCAAATCTTTTAAAAGATTCAAAGCTACAATTTTTTCTGACAAAACAAATTTAATAAAATTTCATAAAATGCAATAGAAAAATATTGATAAAATTAGTTTAAATTTTTTAAGGCATTAAATTTGTAACATTGAAGATTTCTGTATTTTCAATTTAAAATGTTTGATATAAAAATTTTCAAAATAATTTTAGTCAAAATCTTTAATTAAAAACCCTTTAAACTCTACCCAGTGATAAATTATTTTAAAATCTGAAGTCCAACATCCGGAACTGAAAACATTAAAAATTTATTGGAAGATTTTTTTTGTATTGTGTCTGGATTTTTTTTGTCTAGCGGCTTGAATGTAAAAAAATCCAGAAAAAACTAGATTTTTTTATATAAAATTTAAACAAAATTTAGTCCGGATAACCGAAAAATTTAGAAAATTTCAAAACCAATAAATTTTATATAAAATTTTTTTCTTAATCAAAAATTTAAACTTTTTCTATTCATTAAAATTTTTAAAGAATAAAAATGTTAAAAAATTAAAAAGAAACTAAAAATTTTCTTCAAAATTTCTTAATTTTTCTAACCCTTAAAATTCTTTATCTTCATAAAAACGAAACAACTTGCTTGCTCAAAAATCCATTCCTAACTTTATCCCAACCTTCTGATGCATCCAGCAAAAAATAACAAAATTTTTTCCTTTCCACAGTCAGAAATGATTTTATTTTTTCTATAGCAATCGTAGATCCACAAAATAAAAGTTTTGCGTGTGAAATGAAATGAAACTTTTAGCAAGCATTGTGCTGCATTTGTAGAGCGTTTTAATGGCAAATTTCCACCCTTGAGATGCTGAATAGCTGTTGATCTCATTTACATTCATTTTAGTTCTTTTTTTACTTCTCACTGTTCATTCTAAATCTTTTTCTCTCTCTCTCTTTCTCGCTGTCGCTGTTCCCCATTCAAAATTTAAAATCCCTTTGTCATTTCTTCCCCTAAATGTTCTCTTTCGTGTGTGACATGCAATGAAGAAAATACAAAAATCATTTCACTAGTTTTGACGCTGTTCTTAGTTGTAATTGTTGTGAATGCACTGTCGATTGCGCTTTTGAAGAGTTAATTGCAAAATATTGAGTAGATTTAGATAGAAATAGTGTGAAACTTTTCTTTTTTCTAGGAAATAAATTTTATGTGATAATTCATCAAAAGTGCAATAAAAATTAATGTCGAAAATTCTCTTTTTTCTTCTTTGATGTTGAAATTTCTTTCTTCTCTTTTTATCATCGTTGTTTATGTTAAAATTTTGATGGAATTTTAGTTTTTTATTAAAAATAAAATGAAAATTTAAATTAAAATTTTTTGTAAATTTGTTTAAAAATACTTCCACATTGAAATGATTAAAAAGCATAATGTAAATGGAAACAAATTGATGGGATTTTGTAATTGAAAATTTATAAATTATGTAAGCTTGTTGTAAATTTATTATTAAGTTTCTCATTGAAAAGAAATTCTATATTTTATATTTAAGGACTGGGAACTCAACCAAAAAAAATTATAAAATTATCAAAAATTTGTACAGATTATTGATAGTTTTTGATATTTTGCGGAAAATAGCCTATAAAACGTTTTTTTTAAACATCTACTTCATGATAATTATAAAAGTTCCCACCCCTTTTATTTAAGTATCAATAAAGTTTTAAGCCTGACTTTGGGTTTTTTTCAACTTGACTTGTAAAATATTTACACAGTCCTAAATGAATAAATGAATCGGAAAGCTGCTATTAGTATGACGTTAGTTAAACTGTCTTTTAATTATGATAAAAATAGACAAACAAACAAATAAAGGGGATGAATATGAAAGTGAAAATGCAACAAATTAGAGTTCGGCTCTTAGATGTATACTTGACTAGTATACGCATAGTGACTTGACAAAATTCATGCAAGTTGACTTACAAAAAATCTTTAATTCATTTAAATTTTATTAAATTTGGTTGAAACTTTGGAAACTTGTATGAAGATCAATGGTAATTTAATTTGCAAAATTTCGACGAAGAAAAATAAATTTTGAAAGAACTAGAGGAATTTTTATAAGTCAACTTGAATGTATATAGTCAAGTTACCAGTCAAGTTTGCATGCAAGTTCTTTATATTAAAAGTAATTTTCATTACAAAAAATTAGATTTGAGAGAAATGGAACTAAAATTTATTCTATTGTGTTTATCCAATTGAAAATAAAATCACAATATTGTCAATATAGAATATAAAAAAGGAATTGTGAATTATAATAATGTAAAATAATAAAAAAAATATTTAGACGATATATACATAAAACAGTAATTAAATTTACAATAAAATCAATCAAATAAAACACAATTTTCATATTTTTGATTGAAAAAAATTGAAATTTTGAAAAAATTATTCAAAAATATAAAAATATTTCTTGAAATAACTGCAAATCAAAAAGGAAAGAAGTTTCAAGTATTTAAAGGTAATAAAAATATAAATTTCGATTCAGGTTCATTTCGAAAGCTTTAATTTTCTACTAGCACAATTTTTTAAAAAATTTTTATAGCTTTAAATTTTTTATGTATTTTCTAACTAAATTTTTTTTTAAAAAATTAGAAATATTTCAAATTAGATTTAAAATGATTAAAAAAATTTGTTTTGTAAAATTTTAAATTTTTAGCGAGTTTCAAAAAAAGCTTCAATTGTAAATAACTCGCAAAACATTTTTATGTATAAGAAAAAATTAACAAAGTAGCTAGAAAAAAATCTTTTGTTGCTTCAAAAATTAAAAAAAAAAACAAAATTTTAAATTTTTTAAACAAAATCAGAATTTAAAATTTTTTTTGTTTGTATCTTTTTGCTTTTTTTCCTTTACCTTCAAAATTGGGCAGTGTTAAAAAAATTGCTAGGACAAAAAATGACATTGCTTGTAACTTTTTCTTTCTCTCTTCTTTGCTTCCGTTCCTTTTTCACCCCTCTTTTCATACTATTGCTTATTTCTCAGTTTTCAGTATTTTATTCTTCAACCATCTTAACGTTTTTTTTCTTTGCTTTTTCTTCTTTTTTGTACTTCACATTTTTAACTTTTTATGTTGAATTTTTTCATCCCTTTCTTTTACGAATTTTTTTTTTGTGAAAATTTAAGAATAAAAACAAATTTTTTAAAATTTTTAAAAGTATCTGAGAAAACAATTTTGATAAATTTCTTAAATATTTTTGAAAATTTTATAAAAATTTATTCTGTTTTTGATTTTTGATAATGAAAATTCAATTTTTACTAAAATTTGATAGTAAAATTGAAATTTTTTTAAAATTTTTTTTTTGGAAAATTTGAAAACATTTTTATATCCTTGAAGTTTATTAAAATTTCTAGATGAAAAAAATTAATAAGTTGAAATTAAAATTAAAATTTTCATGATAATTTTTTTTAAATAGTTTTTCTAATTGGTTTACCTCAAAAATATGGAATGAAAAATTTTTCAGAAATTTGCAATTTTGAACAATTTTTTTTAGAATTTTTTAATTTTCTAGTAAAAGTTTTAGAGATTTTTTTAAAGATAACAAAACAATCTTCATCAAATTATGCAAATTCGAGAAAAAAAGGACTTTTAGACAAACTGTCCATAAAAATTTCAAATTACCAAATTTACAAAAAAATGTTTTCAAATTTTTAACAAATTTTCCCCCTTCATTAATCATATTTTTTTTGAAAATTTTTTTATATCATTAAATTTTTGTAATTTTCAAGACTTTTACAAAAATTTATTGATTTTTTTTTTCATAAAATTAAAATTGAAAGCTTACAATAAAAATTTTAAGACAATTCAAGCTTTCAATTTTGATTTACAATTTTTTGCTTATTTTTATGTTTTTTTATTACAACACAAAACATCCCACATATTTTTTTTGTATATTCCGTGTATAATTTGCATGAATTTTTTGCTTTTAATTTAACTCAAAATTTTTTTTTAATTCACCTTCAAAATGAACCTTTTAAAAAAAAAAAAGAAATCAGAAAATAATTAGAAAAAAAAACATAAAAATTTGCAAAAAAAAATTCAAAATTTTTCACGACACACAAAAACCCAAAACTCGAATATTTCACTTTACAGTTACGAGTAATTCGTGCGTTCAAGTCAACATTGGAAGATTTGGAAGATCGTCGTTCAATTCATAGTTTGAGAAGTTTGCGAAACATGCATGTCGCACAGACACCTGTAACAGCATCGTTACTTTATGCCAACAGACAATTCCTCAGAGGTCTCAATCGTGATCAATCACCACCAGCAAGCATAACCATTCAAGTACCAACATCACCAATCAACATCAATGAAATGAATGCGCGCTATATTGATGACGATGGTCCCGATGACCGATCGAGTGAAACTCGCATTTGAGTAAATTTGATTGAAAAAATTTAAAAAGAAAAATTTCTCATTTATTCATTTAAATTTTTCGTGCGAAAAAAACTTAAAAAAAAATTAACGACGATTCAAAAAATTAAAATTGATGAAAAAAATATTTATTTTTATTTAGTAATTCATAAAATTTAATCACTTAAGCTGCCTTTTTTTGAAAATTCTGTTAAACTTTTTTCTTGTGTCTAAAATTTTTTCAAAGTATTTTTAAATTTTTTTTGCGAACAATTAAAAAATTCTTGCAATTAAAAACTTTCATCTATTTAGCTACTTTTTATAAAAAATTATATAAAAGTACTTATAAAGAGCAAAAAAAATGTAATAAGTGATGGAATTGCAGTTAAAAAGGCATTAAATTTTGAGGACTTAAAGAAAATGTTCTTGATTGTTGTAAAAAATCTGCAGGTCCTCATTCATAATCAATTAATAAAAAAACGTCATTAAAATATTATTAAAGCAACCAATGTTTAAGTGAGTTCTAATAAGTATTTAAAAAATAGTGAATAATCAATTAAGTGAAAATAATATCAATTAATCTTCAATGTCTTTTTCTATATATTACAAAAAGAAACTTTACAATCAATAATTTCATTAAAATATAAATGCATTTAATATTTTTGTTACTTTTTTTTAAATTTTATTTTTTCTACTTTAAAGTTGTAATTAAATAATTGAACATGAAGTTTTGAATTTTACTTTTCATTCAATTTTTTTTAAACATTCAAATCAAATTTAATTTATAAACTGTTAAAATTATGCCCAATTTTTTCTAGAGTTTGACACTTGCATGCATACTTGACTAGTGACTTGATTAATTGCATGCAAGTTGACTTACACAAAATAGTTCTGTTACTCCTTCAAAATTTATTTAATTTGGTCAAAACTTTGCAAACTTAAGAATCATTGACTTTCATAAAAACTTGCAAAATTTTGACGAAATTGAATAAAATTATAGTGAATTAGAGACATTTTGTAAGTCAACTTGCAAATATATAGTCAAGTATACCAGTCAAGTATCCATGCAAGTGCTAAACCTAATTTTTTTCTAACAAAAATTTCTTTTGCAATCCAAAAAAATTCCTGACCAATCTAAAAAGTAGAAATTGTTCAACTTTTTGAGTTATTTGGTATTAAGTAATGAAACTGAAGATAATTTGATTATTGGTCAGCTAGCAGACAAAATTTTTCCCTTAAAAATTTGTGAATAATCAAAAAAAAATTGTTTATCATGCAAAGAATAAAAATTTTTCAAGAAAAAACAATCTCAAAATAATTGGCAGCTCTGTAGCTTTTTGCATTTTTCTACAGAAAATTTTAATTTCTATCAGCATTTTTGTGAACATGGCAGCTTTTTCGTTATCAGTTCATACATTTTATTTAAAAAAACTTCACATGTTCAATAAATAAAACTAAAAAAACTTTCATAAACTGAATGTAATCAATGGCAAAAATTTATACTTTTCTTTAGTGTAAAACTTAAAATTTGAGTAGATCAAATCAAAAATCATCAGAATTCATTACTTGATATTCAAACAACTCGTGAAAACAATAAAATAAAAATATTTGTCTTAAAAATTGAATGTTAAAAGTGATTTAAAATGTAGTGCATAAAAACAATATAAAAAGTAACAAATTCATTGTGTTAAAAATGTTCCAAAAATTCTAAAATTTTCTATGCCTTTCAAAATGATTCATGAAATGTTTCAAAAGAATCTATTTCTAAGTGAGAAAAATAATAACTAGCTTTTTATGCTGTTCTAAGGTTGTTTAAAAGAAATTTAGATTTAAAGAATGAACAATTCTATCTTTCGCACAATTTATTTTGATTTAATAAAAATGCATTGAAATAAAATAGTTGGATACTCAACAATCAAATGTCAAATTTTTCCCATCAATCTAAAAAACTTTGTTCTATCTTTTTAAGAAAAATTTTACTATTTGTAACTTCTAAGTAACTTTAAAATCAACACACATTGAAAAATAACCAATTAAAAAATAAATGTTAAAAATTGAATGAATAAAAACATTAATAAAAGTGGAAATCTTAAAAATAAAAAGTTTCAAATAAAAATTGTAAAAAACTAATTTTTTTTTTTGAATTTATGGGACACAAAAAATTGCTATGAAATAAAAGTGACAAATTTTCTTTGTTACTTTCTTAAAAATTCTCAAAAAATTAGAAAATTTACTCAATTTTCTTTGTACTTCTCAAAAAATAGGAAAATTTTTTAAATTTTCTTTCTGTTACTTAAAAATTTGAAAATGATATTAAAATACAAAATTTCTACTCTAAAAAATCTTCATCGATAAAAAAATTTAAAAATTCTCAAAACTTTCTAAAAATTTCACTAACCCTAAAAAATTAAATTAAAAAAAAACTAATTAAATTTTTTTTCTTTATTTTGTTTTTCTCCCTTCAAAACATTCTGACCTTAAAATAAAACTTTGAATAAAAAAATTCAAAATTTATTCTCACACTCACTTTTACTTTCACGGTAGAATTCTGAATCAGATTTATCAAACTCTCACTAAATTTATTTTTGTTTTTGGAAGTTTTTTTTTGAAATTTGAATGAATTTTAAATATTTCAGAAATTTTTAAAAGATTTTTTTATGAAATTTCTAAAAGAAATTTTCTTTTAATTTTTTGAATTTTTTAAAACTCATTTCTATTTAGTTTTTTTTTTTTTTGAAAATTCTTGATAAATTTTAAATTTTTGTCAATTTTTTTAAAATTCTTATACAAATTTCTTTTAAAATTTAAACTAGCGCACTTTTTTAAAAAAGTTTGACATGAAATTGCGTAAAAATAAAATAATTCATGTCTGCAGAATTTTTACAAAAAAATAAATAAATGAAAAACAACAAAAAGCAATAAGAAAAATCTTTTTATTTTCATATTCATTGTTTTTATCTATCTAATATTCTATAAACTTTTCTATCTATCATTTTTTTTTATAAAATGTATTACCATAAAAAGAATTGAAAAATTGATTTATTAAGTTTAAAATTTCAATTTTAATCCAATGTGTGAGAACTCTTGATAACAAAAACAGATTAACCATTGAAAATCAAGAATTTTGTATGAAACCATCAAATATTTTTGTTAATTTGATAAAACTTTTGTTGATTGGATGGATTTTTCATAGAGTTCAAATCCATTGTTAGAAATATTAAAAAAACAATTTAAAAAAAATTTAATTCACAAAATTTTGATATTCTATCTAAGTTTAATATTTTCACTGTAAAATATTCATTCTTAAAAAATTATTTATAAAACTTACAAATCAATTTTTTCAATTGAAATTTTTTTAGTTTCTTCTTTTTTCATTTAAAATCCTACTGATTTTTCTCCTTCTAATCCTTACTTCTATCTTTCTATTTTTTTCTATCCTTCTAAAATATTTTTTTTTGTTAAATTTTTATTTTTAACGACAAAATAATAAAATCTCTTCGTTTTAATTAAAAATGAAAATTTTTTATACCAGCAACGATAAAAAGTAAAAGAAAACAAATTTTTTAATATTTCTTCTCTCTTTTTCTTCCCTTCTTCTTCTCTTTTTCATATTTTTTAATTAATCAATCTAAAAACAACAACACATCAACACGCAAAAATCAAATCAAAATTTTTTCTTTTTTACGTTTTTTTGTTTTTGATTTTTAAACAAACCAACATTTTTACATTCCCATCTTTTTCCTTATTTATCGACATATCAAAAAAATTTCTATATCAAAAATTTTGATGCTGCTGATGCGGGCGCCTGTAAAAATTCAAAAAAAAAATTATTCTCAAAATGTAATATAAATAGGTGATAGGCGGCGAATTGCAAGAGCGCTTGATTCCAGTTCCGTACAGCAAGAGTTCCACAGACAAGCTGTAAGCTGCTTTTCCTTTGTATCCTTTTATCTTTTTATTATAACTCTAACCGTATTTTTTTTACTTTTTTTTTTCGTTTTTCAACACCGAACTCAAAAAGTTTTCTTTTATTTACTTCGTTATTGTGTGATGTGAAATTTTTTGCTTATTATTTTAACAACTTTTTATCGTGTTGTGTGTGACATAAAAAATTCTGTAGAAAATGCTTTTTTGGATGAATTTTGACCTAAAATTTATTATTGTGTGACGTGTGCTATTGAAATTATAATAAAATGGTCAAAATTCTACAGTGTTGTTATTTTTGACGTCTATGCACAATTTTCTTCATAATTTAAAGTTAAGAAACTTAAAAAAAAGTAAAAATGAAGGAAATAGTTTAATAATGTGTTAAAATATAAACTTATTTATTTATTTTTAGCAAAATTTTTTTTTTTTTTTGTTTGACTTTTTATGTAATTTAAAAAGCATTAGACTTGACATTTTATGTAACTTGACTTTCTATTTAGCTTGAATCTATTTAACTTGATTTTTAAAAAAATACTTGACTCTGAATGTTACTTGACTGTATTTGCTACTTGATTATGAATGCTACTTGACTATAAGCGACTTGATTTGTATAAACATAACTTACAAGTTTACTTGACTATCTTTGTAACTTGATTAATAATGTTGCTTGACTATTTTTATACCTTGTCATTTACTTGACTAACAATCTTTCTTGACTAATACTGTCACTTGGCTATGTAATATAACTTGAATTTATCCGTAACGGCTAATAATATCACTTGACTTTCTCTAATTTAACTAGGAATGTTAATTGACTATCTAAATTATTTTACTTTAGTGTAACTTGACTTGTTTCTAGTTCACTTAATTTAAAAAACTGACATAAAAAGATATAAAAAAAGCAACAACTGCATTAATGAATATTTTTTTTAAAATTTCTAAAATTGAGTGTCACAGCTTTGTTTAGCAAGAATTTCAGAAATTTTATCAAAAAATTAGAACTTTTAGTTTGTTTTGATTAATTGATTGTATAAAAAACTCTTTAATCTTGGATATGCAAGTAGACAAAATCTATGTACAATTAGTTTCAGAAAGCTTAGACGTCAAAAGATAACACCATAAATTCCATTAAAGCTATCAATTTAAATTTTTTTCAAGACTTTTGTCTTCTTTAGTGAGAGCATCGTGGTAGATTTTTTTAATTCAATAGGCGCCTGATGTAGAAGCTTAAATGATGCCAACTAAAATTATTTGTCTATTTAGTGAATTTTCTTAGATGAAAATTTTCTTTCTACAGAATTGCTTTTACAAATTATGCAGTGCAGCTTTTTTCATTGCTTTGAAAACATTTTTATATTTTTTGTTGTTTGTCCATGTCGTTTCATGTCAAAATTAAATATTTTTGTTATATCATTCTCATTGGTAAATGTCATCCTAAAAATATAAAATTCATTTAAATGTTCAAAAAATTTCATAACTTTTTTAATTTGTGTGAATTGTGAAAAATTAAAAATTATTTTTAATCCATAAATTTCCTAACTCAGCAAAAATTAAAAAATGTTGAAAATTTTTTTTTTGTTAAAAATTGTCTATATGTTAATCATATTAATTATATTTTAATTACTTTTGTCATTGGAACATTTTAATACATACAATTTACATAATGACATTTCTTTACTTTACTTAATCTTTTCATTCCTTCAATTTCACTTCTATGTCTATTAAAATTTTGAAAATTCTTTAAATGGATTAATTTTTTGTAATTCTTATTAAAAGTAAAAATGTTAATTTTTTTAAAACTAGGATTTCCGCACTTGCTTGCATGCTTGACTCGTATGTTAATAGTGACTTGCATGCAAGTTGAATTATGAAAAAATTTCTTTATATCATTCAAAAATTTATTTAAATCGTTAAAATTTTGAAATATTTTCAACAAAATTGAAAAAATTTTGATTGAACTAGACATTTTTTTATAAGTCAACTTGCATGCATTTAGTCAAGTCACTTTGCGAATACCAGTCAAGTATGAATTTAAGTGTTGAACGTTAATTAAAACTAACATTTTTTTAAAGTTATTTTTTGCTATATAACGCAAAAACGACCGCTTTGATTCTTAATTCTATTAAATGCAGGTTCCATAAAATTCCAAAATGAATTATTGAGCGTAGTTAAAAAATTTTTCCAACGTTAATTCTAAAAAACTCACAAAATAAATTAGTCCATTTAAGAAAATTTTTCACTTCAATTTTATAAACAAAACTTCACAAAAATTTTCATTTTTTAAAATACACAACGAAATATATAAATTTTACAAAACATCAACATTTTAATTTTTTACTCCTCAATTGCTTCTTGTTGTTGTTCGTTTATAGATGTTTATGATATAACAAAAAAATATTTTGAAAAAAACTTCAATTTTTGTACCATAAAAATATAAAAAAAATACAACGAAAAATTTTTATTACATTAAAATTTTTAATTTTTTACCTTCTTCTGAAAAACTTTCTCTATTTTTCTCTCAACTTCCAACTTTTTCCAACTTTCTTCTTTCTCTTAAACTTGATTGTTATTAAAATATTCTATGCATGTTTGTTTATGAAGTTCCTCATTCGAGAATTTTCCTTTAATTGAAAGTTTTAAAGATTTCATAAAGAAATTTGTTTATTGATTAAATTTCGAACGATAGAAGAAATTTTTTTCTTTAAAAATTGTGGATTGGTCACATGCAAGGAAAATAAAAAAATTAATTTTTTAATTTTTTATATCACAATTTTTTATCCTTGTTCTTTCACTTTGCATGATATTTTTGTATCCTTCCTTGTTCTATTCAAAAATTTTTCCTGTTAACAACACAAAATTTTCTAAAATTTATTGCTTGAAGTTTTTTTATTGCATGTCAAATTGTTGTTTAATTAAAATATGCTAAACAGTTGCAGCATTAAAAATATTGAAAGGTAGAAAAGTAACAAAAAAATATTTTATTTTTATACAGTTTAAGTTTTTACAAAAATTCAAATTTTTTTGAAATTTCCTAAATTTTTAACTTGTTAAAGAAACAGAATTTTTTTAAATTTTACTAGACGTGGACATACATTGATTTTATTTGATCTTTTATGAACTTTATTGATTTTTGTTGATCTTTTTCCATGTGGCCACGTCTGAAATTTTTCATTTTCAAATGTTTTTGTCAAAAAATATTTTTCAAATAATCAGAAAATTTTGCTTTTTGCTTAGTGTTTACAGCTTGTGTTTTGAAAAAATTTGCCTGGGTTTTTGAATAGAAATTTGTAAGCTTGTGATTGAAATTTAAAATTTTGTTGTTCAGCAATTTAATCCCTGTTTGCTTGTTGTTCCCTTTGTGAAGTGTTTTTTATAACAAAAAAATTAATTTTTGATTTTTATTGTAAAATTTAATCAAAAATTAATTTTGCAATGTGTGATTTTTTTTAATTTTCAACAATAAAAAAATAAATTGAACTTTTGATCTTCAATTTATTTTTTTGAAAATAATTTTGATTGAGTGTTTGAGTGTAAAATTTTTTAAAATGTTGCACACATTCAAGCTCTCATTCACTTTATAAAAATCAAAATGTTTTTATTTTTTCAATGAATTTTGTGTATTAGATGGAAATTGTAAGCAAATTTTTTAAGATATATTGTACTATCTGTGCCAATCTCGATGTTGTTTCGTTTAGCAAGCAAAAAAATTTAAGCAAGCAAGATAAAAAATTCAAAAAAAAACTCAACAAAATTCATTAGAAAAAGTGAAAAAAAGTAAAAATTTCTCGTTTTCTTTTTTCTTATTCTCGTTTCTCAATTTCTCTTTTCTGAAACACACCGAAGCAGATTCGTGTTGTGAATGCCTTCCGACAGGGTCTAGATACACGCTACGGTGAACATAGCACGACGACATTAGCAGAAGTGCTGCGCAAGCAAACATCACTCAGCAAGCGCCTTTCACAGGCCTCCTCGATTGAGTACGCCGATAATATACCGGATGAACTCACCATACCTGAAGTCGATATCGAACGCTTATCATCGCATAGTCACACTGAAACTGCTGTTTAATATTTATTACCGAATCATTTTAAAGTGATGACATGCTGCTAGTTTTATATTAAGTAAAAATAATAAATTCAACACGTCTCCTCTAAAAAAACCCTTTTACTACTTCCCCAACATTTTTCGCTTTTTTGGTTTCGACAAAAAAACTAGCCGAAGAAAAAAAGATAAAGTTACTAAAAAATGATGAATAAAAAAATGACAGAACAACACACAACCACATTACAGAGTTAGATTTTTAACAATAAATAAATGAAAAAAAAAATTATTGATAGAAAAATGAAAAAAATTAAGTTTAAAGATAATAAAAAAAGAAAGTTATGATGATTGTAAGTTAAACATTTGAAAAACGCAATTTTTAGAAAAAAAGAAATGGAAAATTTGCGCTTTTTGACACAACAACCACACACATAATATATAAAGAAAAAAAATATTTATGAACTAAGTGAGGTAATTAAAAAAAACTTTTGACACAACCAAAAAAAAGCAACAACAAAAAACATGTTAGGAATGCCAAGCGGACGATTAAGCTCATCGTGGCATAGAAATTATATAAAAATTGATAAATAATTTGATAAGAAAAAATGAGAGATAAATTTAACGATATCGGGCTAGTCTCACGTGAAACAAATGTTATGAAAAAAAATTTTCTGTTATACTTAAGTTTTGAATAAAAATTTTTTTGTGTATTATTTTTGAGATTTTAACAAATTTAAAAATTAAAAAATTTGTTGCACTTAATTTTTTTAGTATTTAATGGAAATTTTCATTTAAATTTTACTTAAATCATTGAAAATTAAAGAAATAAATAAATGTTTGAAACTGCCATAAGAGATTCATTAAAAATTATTTTTTATTTAACATAGTTGAATATTTCTTAGTCTTTTTTCACATTAATAATTCTCGTTATAAAATATCAATAGAAATTACAAATTTAAAACTTTCTTTTTGTAAAAGTGAAGATTGAATTTTTCTAGAGTTCGGCACTTGCATGCATACTTGACTGATGACTTGACTAATTTTATGCAAGTTGACTTTCAAAAAATGTCTGTAATTATTTAAAATTTATTAAATTTGGTTGAAATTAAAGTGAAACATATTTTTATATAAGTTGACAAAGTTTCAACCAAATTGATTAAAATTTGAATGAGTTACAACAAGTTTTTGCAAGTCAACTTACATGCAAGTTTTTGCTCAAGTTCAAACTCTAAAAAATCATTTTTTTTTTTTTGAAAAATTTTATTAACTTTTCGAAATATCAAACACTTTCATATTTTTTAAATTTTCAAATCAATTTCAAAAAAATTTTCACTAAAAAATTCTTCAAAAAATATTTAAAAAATTAGATTTATCTTTAAAAACTTCAATTTTGATCAGTAAATTTTGTGGTTTCAAAAAAGTTTTTTATTTTTTAAAAATATTTTAGAAATTTTGAACAAACAAACAAAATTAATTTACTTTATTGAAAGAAAATTTTAAAAACTTTTTATTTTTAATAAAAATTTCTAATTTTCACTTTTACAAAAAAAAATCTTCACTAATTTTAATCAAAAAAGTTAAAAAAAAAAACTTCATTCTATCTAAATTCACAATTGTTGTTTTTTGTAACGAGATATAAAATATAGAGTAAAAAATAAATTTTCATAACAACAACAACAATAAAAAAATTAAAATATTGAGATAAAGCATGTGAAACTTCTATCCCACCTTTCCTCATAAAATCACAACCAAAAAATATCTTACGTTGAAAAAAAAACATTTTTTCTTTCTGCTAGTATTAAGCAAAAAATAAAATAAAAAAGAATGTAAGAAATTTTTTTTGAGTAAAATTTTATTTCATTTTTTGATGTTAAAAAGAAAAATTTAATTTCTCTACATTCACCTTCCTTCCTATAAAAAAAATTTATTAAGAGATAAAAACTTTCTATTTATATATAAACGAGATATAAAAAATTTATTGAATGAATGCAAATTATAGAAATGAAAATTCATTAATGACATGTGTATTCACATCCTAAATAGGTAGAAAATTTAATAAAAAATGAGAAAATTTAAATTATTTTTTATTTTCTATCACAAAATTTAAAAAATGATAAAATTTACTGTTAAATATGAAATTTATCTAAATGCGAAATTTTTTATTTTCAACGCTAAATTTTTTTGTATGTTACACAAAATTTCCCTAAATTAAGATAATTTTTCAAAATTCTTCTTCACTTTCTATGGCATAAAACATTTTTACTCTCTATCTATCTATGTGTCATATTTATTAATATTCAAAATATAAAATTTAATTCAGTTTTCACTAGAAGTTAAAGAATTGAAATTTTCAGATTTTTTTAAAATTTGTTTCTTTCAAAATTTAGAAAAAAATTGAACTTTAAAAAAAATTTTAAAAACTTTATAAAATTTTCTAAATTTTGAGAAAAATATAAATTTTAAAAAATTTTTCAAAAGTTTTTTTTAAAATTTTTTGAAAAATCTAAAAATTTCAATTTTTATATTCTAATTTAATCCTAAAAATTGTAAAAAATATTTTAATTACAAAATTTTCATATTTTTTTTTTTCGTTAAAAATAATTCGCTAATGAAAAAATTAAAAATAAAATTTTTTACCAAAAAAAAAAAATTATTGAACTAAGGAAAAAAAGTTTAACACAAAAAAGCGATGAGAATGTAAAAAAATTAATTAAAAAAATGTTTTCTTCTTTCGTTGCGTTTCAAAAAAAAACTAAATTGAAAGAACAAAAAAAAAAATTAAGACTTTTCGCGAAGTTAATACGTGAGTGATTCTGTTTCTGTTATGGATTAAAAAAAATAGAAAAATTTAAAAAATGAATGAAGTTAAAAAAAAAGTTTTTTGAAAGTGGATAAAAAAAGCTTCTCTGTGTTGCCTTATAAATTTTTCTCTTCTCATTCTTCCCACACTTGACTTACATACATGAATGCATCTCGTTTTTTATACGAATGTTAAACTCATTTGAAGTTACAAAAAATAGAAAAAGTGTGTAAAATCGTATGAAATTTAGTTAAAATATTTTTATTTCGGCATTTTTTAAAATATATAAAAAAAGTTTGTCAGGATTTTATTTAATTTCAATAAAAATTCACCATCCATTGACCAAAAATACACAAAAAAGTTACTAGTTAGAAATTTTTGAGAAACAAAATTTTCAATTCAAATTAATGTAGAAAATTTTAATTAGGCTTCGGCACTTGCGTATAAACTTGACTTGCATACTTGACTGATGACTTGACAATATACATGCAAGTTGACTTTCAAAAAATGTTTCTAATTCATTCAAAATTTATTCAATTTGTTTGAAATTTTGCAAAATTTTATGAAAGTCAATGATTTTTTAAGTTTGCTAATTTTTGCTCAAATAAAAAAATTCTGAATGAACTAAAGAAATTTTTTTGTATGTCAACTTGCATGCAATTAGTCAAGTCACAATGCACATGCAAGTGTCGAAATCAATGGAATAAATTTTAAATCTCAAGACGGTAATTTTTAAATTTTATTTCTTCCTCTAGCATTACATAAAATCCTAACAAACTTTTTTTAATTAAAAACATATTAATTTATAATTTAAATAAATTTTAATAAAGAAATAAAAAAAAAACAAAAAAGTTTCTGCGATGAATCTATCTATACATATAAAACAGAATAAAACTATATTTAATGAAATTTAAAGTTAAGTAAGAAATGAAAAAAAAATGAAACATGTTAAGTTAATTAAAAAAGAAAATTCTCTAAAGATTAAAGTAATAAAAAAAACTTTTTCTATCGTATAATTTAAAATGAAAGCAAAAGAACATGAAATAAAAAAATTATATTTAATGAAGCTTTTATGAATTGAAAAGAAAGAATGATAAAGAAAAAAAACACATGATAGTAAGTTAATAAAATATGAATATAACTAAAAATATTATTTTAAAGAATGAAGAGAAGAAAAAATTTTTATATGTTCAATGAGGATAAAAAAACATTATGAAACCAAAGAAATCCAAAGTTTTCAAATTTTTCTTTTTCAAAAAAAGAAGAAGAAGAAAAATTTTAAGTAAAAAAATCAAAAAAAAAATATTTACGAGCATCCTCACAAAAGCATATGAAATAAAGAAGAAAAAAATTAACATACACACATTACACAAAAAAAGAGAAAAAAAATATAAAAAAAAACTCATCCACACATTTGTAAAGTTAAATCTAATGAAAAATAAAGTAAAATAAAAAAATATACATAAAAAAATCTCATCTCTTAATTTCAAAATGCACGAAGGAAGCAGAGTGTAATAAAAAATAAAATTCTCTAAAAAAACACTAGATTTTACCAAAAAAAAAAATAAAATAATGAAACAAGAGAGAAAAACATAGCGAAAAATTGAAAAAAATCGTTAATAAAATTAAAATAATAAAAAATGTTGTTATTTATCATAGTTATGATTTATTGAATTAAATAAAAATGATGAAAAATTGAAAGAATCAAAAAAATGAGAGAAAAACAAGTTTAAGTAAAATTGAAAAATGAGAAAAATAAAAATTTAAAAAAATTATTTGAAATGTTTTTTTATTATTTTTAATTTTTCAGGATTGTTGGAAAATAATTAAGGTCAGTAAAAAAGTTGAAGAATTGAAAAAAACCACTGAAAAATTATTGAAAGTTAAAATCAATTTTTGAATTTTGTGGAAATATGGAAAATAAAAAGGAATTTGTTTCAAGGTATGGAAACAAAAAAATCGTTTAGTGAATATTGTAAATTTTAATTTACATTGCATTCTCAATTAGTTGGTTATAATCATTATTTTCTTTAGTAAACAAACGTTGGTTTATTAACAAAATATTTTTAATTAGATTATTGTTCTAAATTAGAAACCATTCAAAACAATCAAGAGTCGGAAACAAAACAAAATTAATAAAAAGAAAAGATTTGTTATTTGCATAATAAAAGTATTGACCTTCCTATTTATAACACAAACTTTATTCAAAATAAACAATATTCAATAAAATGTGGTCAACATGAAAAAAACATCCTTATGTATTAAGTAAAATCTAACATTCGACACTTGCATGCATACTTGACTGGTATTGAAAAGTGACTTGACTAAATGTTTGCAATTTGACTAATATAAAATGTTTCTTATTTCATTCAAAATTTCTTTGATTATGGTAAAATTTTATACCATCTTATGTGAAAGCCAATGATTTTTAAGTTTGCAAGACAACTTGAATACATTAAGTCAAGTTACAAGTCAAGTGTTGAACCCTAGAAATTTCTTTTGCGTCTTTAAAACACAATATTTATAAAATAACAAAGGAAAATGTGCAGAAAACCATAAGAAAAATAATATCAAGTTCACTGACCGCTCAGGTGTTTGAAAATAAAAGAAACATGATAAACGTGATGTTTGTTTTCAAGTTTATTAGAAGGTTATTTCTCATTTTTTCCTCATAGTTAAAAAAACAATCCTAAGAAATCAAAGTTTACAAGATAGAAATTTCTCGAAAAATTTGCATAAAACTTTTCTTGTTTTTTTCATTACTCATTTTTTAAAACTTTTGTAGCTTAGAAAAAACAATCTAAAAAATCACGTGACAATGAAAATCTCGCATGGGATTTATCAATAAATGATGTATCATTAAAATTAATTTTTAACTACAAAAATTCCCTAAACAATATTTAATTTATTTACATTGTTTTAAAACTTTTATTAATCTTTCTGAGAAAAAGCAACAATTACGTAAATAACAAATGTGCGCAATATTTTCATTTTCTTTGTCATTTTACTTCCTTCTCTCGAATTGCTGCATTATCAACTTCTCGTCTCAACGCAAAAACCAGTTTTTCATTCTTGCTCGTCATCTTCATGCGATCAGTCGATTTTCAGTTAGTTTAAAAATTTGTGTGCAAAAAAAAAAATTTACAATGGTTTTAAGTGCAGAATTTTATAAAAATAAAGCAAAAGATGAATTAAGAGAAACTGATGAAGTGAAAGAAAAATCAATAAAACTTTTGAGGGATTTTATTACAAATCATCCGCATATTATAAATTCTGAAAATTTTGGTAAGAAATGGAATTTTTTGAGGTTAAAAATTTTAGTTTTATGAATTTATTTTGATAAGTTGAAGGAAAATTAATGAAGTGATTGATAAAGAAAAAGTTGATATAAAATGAAAAAGTTAGAATTTTCATCTGATTCTAAAAGTCGTAAAATTTTTGAAAAAATTTGTTGTTGTTTGTAAATAAAATATTCTCGAAGCAATTCTGTAAAGCAGAAGAATTTAGAATTTTTGTAGAAAAACAAAAGTGTAAATAAAAAAATTTCAAATCGAATTTTTTTTAGAACTTTTATTTATGTTTAAATTAAAAATAGTTTTTTGAAAGAGTTTGCAATTCTAAGTTCAAAATATTTGACTTCTATATTTCATCTTTTGGTATGTTCTGTCAGTATAAAAACAAATATAATGTAATTACTATTTAAATTTTAAAGTGTAATAATTTTTAAATATTGCTTTATTTTTCTACGTTATTTTATCAATTTAAATCTTTTGAATTAAAAAAAATTCATGGATATCCAGCAAAAGTTCCGTTTTTGAAAGCATCTTCTTTCTCGACACATCTGAGCACATTTCCAGTTTTTTGCTTTTTTTCTAATATCAATAAAAAACACACTCATGTTGCTATGGAGGAATTTCCAAAAGATTTTTGTGTGTTTAATAAAAACAATTTTTAAACCAGTTTTTATGCTTTTCATTGTGAAAAAAATTTAAAACAGAAATATTCTGCATATCATTTAAATATGAGAATTTAATAATCTTTGAGGTGGGTCATTTTGAAAGACATCATAAAATGCTTTTGGTAAATAAATAAAATAGCAAATTTTTATGAGTTTTCTGGAAACGAATATTTAGTTTTACAAACGTTAAAGCAGTTTATTTTCAAAAAATTAACTTTTTTTCCAATTTTTATTACAAAACGTTAAGGAATGGAAAAGAATGCGATTCGGCTAAAAAATCGCTTATATTTTGCTTTGTTTCCATAAGTTACAAAAAATTATTGAAAAATATAAACAGGAATGAACAAAATTTTGAAAATTGTTAAGAATTAATTTTTTATTGAATGTTTGACAATAAAATTTTCTAGAGTTCGGCACTTGCATGCATACCTGACTTTTATAGTGACTTGACTATATGCATGCAAGTTAACTTACAAAAAATTTCTCTATTTCTTTAAAATTTTTATTAAATTTGATTGAAACTTTGCATATTTCTATGAAAGTCAAGAATTCTTAAGTTTGCAAAGTTTTGGCAAAATTGAATTAATTTTGAATGAATTAGAGACATTTTTTGTAAGTCAACTTGCATCCAATTAGTCAAGTCACAAGTCAAGTATACATGCAAGTAACAAATTCTAAAATTTTCACTATGAATTTTACTATAAAATTAAAATTTTTGTCTAACTCAATTTGAAAAATGTTTGTAAAAAAAACAATTTAATTAATTTTCAATCTTATTAATTTTTTAGATGATGTTCTTCTTCTCGCACTTTTACGTGTTCGTAAATATTCGATGGATAAAGTCTACGAATCAGCAGAAAAATTTGCTTCAATTTTTGTTCAGTATCCCGACTGGTTTGATATTTCTCCTGAAAATCTCGAGCGATCGTTGCAAATAATCGAGGGAGGTACAGGTGTGCTTTTCAATGAGCGTGACGAGCAAGGTCGACGAGTTTTTTTTATAAACATGGAAAGACCAGGCGAACTGCGATGCACAGTAACGGAAATAATACGTACAGTGATTATTGCAATGTTTTTCCTACTTTTTGAAGAAGAAACTCAAATTTGTGGCATTAGTATTATTTTTGATTGTTCACGTTTGACAATGCATAATGTAGTCCCAATGTCTATCAAATCATTGATAAATTTAGCTGAAATGATCAATGTTGTGCCCATAAGAATTAAAGATATAAAAGTTATTGGGGTTCCAAAATTCTTTGTTGCATTTTTTGAAATTATGAAGAGATTTTTAAGTCCTAAATTAAGAGGAAGAATTAGGCTTTATAAAAATTATGACAGACCGGTATATTCAAGTGATGATGTTGTAAATGCAAGAAAGCAGGCCAAAGAAATGGAAGATACAATTGAAAAATTATTGAGAGTTAAAGTTGATCCTGAATTGTTGAAAAAGAATAGAAAAAAATCTGCAATTGGAAGATTTTTATCAAAGACTTTGAGTTAATTTAAATGATAAAAAATTTTACAAAAGAATCAAATTTTAAGTTCAATTAAAAATTGTTGGAAAACAAAGAAGTTTTACTTGGTAAAAAAATTGTTAAGGGTAAATTTATTAGAAATTTAGCCATTTAAGATACTTTAAAAATTAATATTGTATTCATGATCTTGGAAAGCTAATAATTGTTTTAAAGTAGGGCTCAAACTTGAGCACAAGCTTGCATGCAAGTTGACTTGTACAAAATTGTTCTAACTCATTGAAATTTTATTTTTCTTATTTGAAATTTGTTAAATTTAATTGAAACATATTTTTATATAAATCTACAAAATTTCAATCGAATTGTGTAAAATTTAAATGATTTAGAACCATTTTATGAAATTCAACTTGCATGCAGGTCTGTGCTCAAGACTGAACCATATTTAGTAGTGAAATAAACGTTCATAGTATTACCTTCTTATTTTTTATTACAATATCAAAACATTCTGAAAACCAAGAATTAAAAAATAAGAATGAATTTAAAATTTTTCAATAAAATTTTTTTGTATTAAATTAATTTGTAAAAACTCAAAAAAAAATCAATAAAAACATTTTTAAAATTTTGAAATTTTTTTCTGAAGTTTTATTAAGCATTAAAAATTTTAATTTTTTATTAAATTTAGAAAATTTGTATTTTTTTTACAAAAATCAGTAAATTAAGAACAAAATTTTAAAACAATTTCAGAGAAAAAATTTTCTTTCAGAAAAGAAATTGTTTTTTTGACAGTTTCCAAGCCTAAAACCATCATCAATGTTTTTCTTTTATGTTAATGTTTTTTTCCAATGTTTCAATGTTTTATCGCTAAACTGATCATCAAACTGAGATGAATAAAAACTAAATTTTTCTTACTCAACCGCAATTTGTTTCAGTAACATTTTTTGTCTCAACTGAGTCAAGCGTGGTATTATCGTGTTAAAAACAGAGAAAAATAACTGTTTCAATAATTAAAAGTGAGGAATAATTTTAGTAAAGAATTTTAATTTCTTAAAGAAAAAATCTTTTATTTTATGAAAATTCAAACAATTTTGTTTAAATTTTAAAAAAATCATTGCTGAAAATTTAAGAACGGAACAAATTTTAAATATCAAAGTTTAGAAAATAAATGTCAATGGAAACGAGAAATTTTTAAGTAATTTAAATGATTAGTTGTTTTTAGCCAAATCGCATTCGTTTTCATTTCTTGATAAAAATAAAAAATTAGTTTTGTGATATTTAAAGTTGCAAGTTGAAATTTATCGATTTTTTTATAACCAATTTGAAACCTTTGCCTTCAAAAATCAAATTTGAAAATATTTAAATCATACAAAAAAAAAATTAGTATTTTCAATAATTTCTTTAAATATTTTACTTTACAAAATTTCTTACAAGTTTCCAACAAAAAATTCAAATTGAATCTTCATTGTTTTTTAGTTCATTACCAAAAACAATTACATAAAACATTCATTCAAATTACAAAAAATGCAACAAATTAAATATGATGAAAAGAAGCAACCTTACATCGACTTAGGAAAAGGTTACAAAATACGCTTGGAAGATGAAGAAGTGACTGATGAAAAAGTACTGGAAAAAGCCCGAATTGAGCTAAGAGAAGAATCAGAGATTCAAAAAGAAGCCATCAGTGAATTAAAAGAGCTGATCAATGGTGAGTTGTGAAATTTCAGTTATGACGTAATATAAAAATTGATTCGAAGATTTAATGTTGTCATAAATTGAGGTCAACAAGTTTACAATAGATGATGTGCATTGTAAAGCCAACATAAGTGAAAGCATGTGCGAATAAAAACTTAATATTCAAAAAAATCTGTGTCATGGTCAGTTAATTGAATGAATAAAGACAAGTTAAACCTGTTTATGACTGACAGAAAATTTTTTTATCTAATAACCTTGACAATGAAATTAAATGAAGAAATAGAGAGAAAAAATTCAGTTCATTAACCTATTTAACCTTTGAAATTGCTTAGTTAATTGAAGAATATTTTTTTGATATTATAAGATCAAAAATTTTGTAATTTATTTGATTTATGACGCAAATGAAAGCAAACCATTAAAATCAAATCATTGCTTTTGTCTGAATGTTTTTTTTTTGATTTTACCTGATAAGTTTTTTCTAATGACGCGGATTTTATTACCATAATTATTTATTTGTTGACTATGAACTGTGAGTTATTTGAATTGGAAATTAATTTGAAGATGATTTTTAGGAAAACGAAATGATTTAAAGATGTGGTTTTGCTTTTTATGAAAATTATTTGTTTTTTTAAGTAATTTTTATTAAAATTTATTCTTTGGAAAAAATTATGGTTGAAAACTTGACTAAATTCATACAAGTTGGCTAACAAAAAATTTTTTTAATTCATTCAAAATTTATTTAATTTGTATGATTCGGCGCTTGCAGGTCGACAATCAAGTATCGACGTCGACAATTGTCAAGTAGCAATTCAAGTTGATTTATTCAAAAATGTCTCTAGTTTATTCAAATGAAATTTAATTTGGTCAAAACTTTAGTAATTGAAGAATCATTGATTTTCAAATTTTGTAAATTTGAACCAAATTAAATTTCATTTGAATAAACTAGAGATATTTTTGAATAAATCAACTTGAATTGTTTCTTGACAATTGTCGACGTCGACACTTGACTGTCCACGTGCAAGTGCCGAACCAAATTAATTTGGTAAAAATTTTGCAAATATGTATGAAAGTTAATGATTTTTAAGTTTGCAAAGTTTTGACCAAATTAAATAAATTTTGAATGAGTTGAAAATTTTTTGTTAGTCAACTTGTATGAATTTAGTCAAGTCACAAGTCAAGTATACATGCAAGTGCCAAACTCTAGAAAATTAATTAATTTTTTAGGAAATCAATCATCAAAAAAAATTTTGCATATCAAAATGAATTTTTTTTATTTTTTAAAAAAAAAGCAAATTTAAAAATTCGACTAATTAATAAAAAATAATTTTGCATAAATTTCAATATTTCAAAATTCACCTTTAAATTGAAATTTTACTAAAATTAATCTTCTCAATTTTTAGCTGATAAATCATTTTCATTCCCACACGATGATGATTTTTTCTACAAAATATTTCTTCGCCCATGTCATCATTATCCAAAAAGTGCTTTTGAAAAGTTAACAAAATATTTCAAATTTCAAATAAAACACAAGAAAGTCTGTGAAAATTTAACAACAGAATCAATCAGGCATGTTCTTGAGGATGATTTAATAAAATATTATTCAATTCGAGATAAAAATGGATGTCGTGTTTTGTACGTTCATGGTGGAAGTAAGTTAGATTGAAGAAATTATTAACAATTAAAAATTTAATTATTTTTTTATTAGAACTTTGGAAACCATCAAAAGTTTCTCTCAATGATATTTTTCGTTCCATTCAATTGAGCTTAGAAGCAGCAATGCTTGAACCAATGTCACAAGTAAGTTTTAATATGCAATATTTGTACATTTGAATCTTTAAAAGCATTCAAATGAGCTGTCAAGTTAAAAATTTATTTAAACTACTTAACTTTGTTGTTAATATGAAAAAAGTTTCAATGACTTAAACTGCAGCTTGTTTTATTTACTTACATTTTTTTTTGATTGAGTTGCAAAAAAATTAATTTTTTATTTATATTTTAGATCAATGGCGTCAGGTAAAAAAATAAAAATTAAAATTCTATAAAATTTCATGCAAAAAATTCTAAATAAATTTCTTTAGTGTAATTCTCGACATGGAAGGTCTAGCGCTCAGTCAAATTGTTCATTTTACTCCAATGTTTGCTGCCATGATGCTTGAATGGATGCAAGAGTGCGTACCTGTGCGAATCAAAGGTGTTTACATCACAAACAATTCCTACATTTTCAATATTGTGTTTAAAATTTTCAAACCTTTCATTGGTGCTAAATTGCGACAAAGGGTAAGAAATGTTTTTCAATAAATTTGTAATTTAATAAAAAATATTTAAATTTTTAGATTCATTTCTTGGGAAATGATTGGGAAAAATTAGCTGATTTTCTAGGAAAAAAATGCTTGATGAAAAAATTTAATGGTGAACTTGATGCTGAAGATGTTGATGGAAAATTGCTTGCTGATTTATTGGGCATGTATAGTCATAGATTTGAAGGTAAGTCAATTAAATAGTAACTTTTTTTGAACAAAATGATTTCAAATGACTAAAAGAAATTATGGTTTGGCACTTGCACGTCGACAGTCAAGTGTTGACGTCGGCAATTGTCAAGTAGCAATTCAAGTTGGTTTACTCGAAAATGTCTCTAGTTTATTCAGATAAAATTTAATTTGGTCAAAACTTTAGTAAATTGAAGAATAATTGATTTTCATATTGATTTGCCAAGTTTGGACCAAGTTAAATTTCATCTGAATAAACTAGAGACATTTTTGAGTAAATCAACTTGAATTGCTACTTGACACTTGACTGTCCACGTTCAAGTGCCGAACCATAAAAAATGAATTAAAATATGATTTCTAATGTTTTTTTAATTTTGGTATTTTCAATTTTTGTAATCAATCAAAGTCTTTTTACATTAAGATTTTTTTTCTATTTCTTTCTAGAACTCAACAAAGGTGGTTTTATTTGAAACTCGAAAAAGAAAATCATTTTTATTTGATTATTTTGATAATAAAATAGCTTCATTAAGTGCAATGAATTGATAATTATGTACATGAACTTTGGATTGTGGAAAATAAAAATGTGTTAAAATTTTGAGATTAATGAAAACTCATGCTTGATTAATTTTTTCATTTTCAGGTTATTTCTTACAAATTTCAAACAAATTTACAGAGTTCAAAACCATTTGGTATTTAGAATCCAAGAAATTAAAATTAAAGTAATTTTATTCGATAAAAATTGAAAAAATAGAAAATTTAAATTGTAATTGAACAACAACAGTGTAGTATATCATAGGTATCGACAGTCTTCGCGTAGGTAAATGCATTGGAAAACATAAATAAAGACAAACGTTCCTAAAACTAAAAATTCTGGTAGAAAATAATAATTTACTTTTGAAAAAGTTTCATATTCTGTGAGTTTATTCCAATTGAGATGTTTTCATTTGTTGCTTAAGCAAGAAAATTTTTAGAATTTTCATATTCAAAATATTTCAAATAGATTTTTTTCCTTGACAGATAAATATAAATAATTTTTCAAATTATTCTCTAGTTTTAACAAAAAGACAGCTTATATTTTTCAAGTAAAAAATTAAAAATTAAAATATTCATTGTGGAACAGTTCCTAGAACAACAGCACTTAATAATGACACACATGTTCCTCTTCTTAATAATGTAACCTCTACAAAAAAAAATAAATAAATTCAAAGTTTTTAAATAAATTATTCTTATTTTTTACCAACTCCACAATCACGTGCACAATCGAGTCTTTGTTCGTTATGATAATCTTGTTCATCTGATCCGCAAACAGGATCATATTGACCTGGTGTTGTCATAATACATGAATCAACACAATCTTTAATTAAGAATAAAAGAAATATTTTTATTAAAAATCAATTTGACTTTTATGGCATGAAAAATAACATTTGTCACCAAAATGAATATTTACCTTGTATTCTATTTGTTATTAATGGCTCAACTAACATACTTGATGAATCTGCAATATTTTTAAAATGTCATTAATAAATTATTAAAACAGATTAAATTTTACCTGTTGCTGGAAGTTCGACAAAATTATTCATTTCATTTTCATCATTAAATGAAATCAAATCTTGTTGAAGCAAATCTTTTTGTCGATTCAAGTGAAAATTTACCAAATCCATAAAATTGTCAAAATAATTAAAACCATTTTGAATTTGTCGTCTGATGGTAGATGATGAGGAAAAATGGAATGATAAAGCTGTAAATATAAATTTTTTAATCTTGCAACATTTTCA
The DNA here is from genome assembly GCA_018290095.1 of Polypedilum vanderplanki. Lineage (NCBI taxonomy): Eukaryota > Metazoa > Arthropoda > Insecta > Diptera > Chironomidae > Polypedilum > Polypedilum vanderplanki. Next base: position 11,030,203 of record CM031382.1, read on the forward strand.
AATAAAATAAATTATTTTACCTAAAACAATAATTAAACTAAAATTTTTCATATTTTAATAACTTTTACAATATTTTTTTATAGTTTCTTATCTTCTTTCTTTCTTGCACCTTTGACAATTTGTAACAAACTGAAAATAATTTATAACTTTGATAGAAAGAAAAAAAAAAGAAAGTGAACCAGTTTTGGATTATTTTGAATAGTTTCTTTATTCAATTTCTCTATAACTAAACAATTCTAAATATAAGTTATATTTCAATACAAAATATTAGGGTTCGGCACAAGCATTCATACTTGACTTGTGACTTGACTATTTGCATGCAAGTTGACTTGCATAAAATTCAATTTAGTCAAAATTTGACAATTTTTATGAAAGTCGATGGTTCTTAGGTTTGCAAATTTTTTCTTAAATCAAATAAATTTTGAATGAATTAACGGAATTTTTTGTAAGTCAACTTGCATTAATTTAGTCAAGTCACTATGCGTTTGCAAGTCAAGTATTTATGCAAGTGTCAAACCCTAAAAAATATTTTTTTTTCGAGCTCCTAAAATTTGCTATGGATAATTTCGCTACTAATATCTAAATCAGATTTACTAAACATTTATTATGCAATTCGCCTGTATGGCCAAATTGAGTAGTTCTGGGTAAGGAAAAGCTGCTAAGCAGATTCATCGTGTTTCTATCCAACTGATGGACATGATTGATTACGTGCAATTGTAATTTCTGCAAAAAGAAAAAGAATTAAAAAATTAGCATACAACTTAATTAATGAACTAAATGAGAAGCAAACACCCAATAATATGACTCATCAGCTTGTTTAATTATAATCATCAACACGAGTAACAAATTGAAGCAATAAAGCACAAATAAAGTGATTTTTTTAATTATAAAAACAAGTTCAAGGTGTTTGTTTTCATAAAGGTGATTCACTTACGGTAACCACAGCTGACTGCGCATTCAAATCGATTAATATTCTGATAAGTTCGTTGATCACTTCCACATACTGGATTATATTCTCCTGTTGTTCTTGTTATGCATCCTTCAACACAATCTAAAGAAAAAAATTCTTGTCTGTTTAATTTTTATTTTATTTTAAAATTTTTTACCTTCAATTCTTCTCGAATATTGAGTGCTTGTAGCAACAGTTGATGATGTTGAAGTTAATCTAGTTGGATTTGATGGTCTAGTAGTTCTTGTAGGACGAGTTGGTCTTACGGGATATCGATTACCATAGTCAATATTATTTGGAAATTCATCAGACTCATCGGAGTCATCAGGAAAAAAAATTTGACGATTGGTTCTTAGTGCTTTTGAAGAAACAATTAAGAAGATTGTGAAAATTGCCAAAATTATGCACAGCTTCATTCCGCTAGTTTTGATTGTTTAAGAATTTTTTCTTAATAGAAGAAATTTTTAAGATTTTTTTTGATTTTTGTTTTTTTATAATCAACTTGACTCGCAGTTTTTAATTTAGCTTTAACTTTACTTTTTAAAAATTTCTAATTTAGAAATTAATTTTTTAAATTTTCAAATTCCAATTTTTTTATAGACTTTCTTCATCAATTCTTTTTTTATTAAGAACTTTCTATTTAAATACTTTATTGAGAAAATAATCAACTTGTCTTTACAATTATTTCATCACAACTAAACTGTTTTTTTAACACTTTTAATATTACTCGTTTTTTCTTCAATCGATATTCTTTTAATTAATTCCAATGATTGAGATTTTTTGCGTTTAATTGTATGAGTAAAAATATAGAAGTAAAAAAGGCATGAGAACTCATTGCATTTTTATTATTTAATATAAAATCAAGCGTGTTTTAGTAATTTATAAAAATCAAATTTTATATTTTTTCAATTCATCTCAAGGAGAGTGAATTGTATCAAAAAATTTATCAAATTTTAACAAAAACCATCAAATTAACAAAAAAAATTGACAGTTTCATATAAAAGTTTTTATTTTAAATGGTTCTAGTTATCAAAAATATCTCGTCCTTTGAATAAAATTATATCGAGAGATAAAAGTAATTTTTTTAAATCATTTTTTAAAAGAGATTCCACGCATTGAAGGTGTAATTCTGATGAAATTCGCAACAAGGTTTTAATTAGCATGTCAATGTTTATATATTGAGGGAAATCACTGTTTGAAGGTTTGTCACTTGGGGAAATTTCAAACCTTGTTGATTTATTGATCAAATTGTGTATTTTTATTCAAATTTTTATTTTCAAGATGTGATGAAAAAGAAGTGTTAATTTTCGGTTTATTTTCAAAACAAAGAAACAAATTTTTGTAAATTTCAAAGTTTTATTTTCAAAAAATTTCATTCTAATTAATAATTTTTATTGTGAATGTATTTCTTCAGTTTCGAGAATTATTTTTAATAAAATACTCCAACGATATGAACGGGTACACATGTTCCTCGTTTGAATAAATTTACAGCTATATAAAAGAAAAAAGAAGAAAATTAATTTAGGATTTTTTTATAACGGAAAAGAACTTCTGTTAGTTATAACAGAATAATCATTGAAAATCAAAAATATTGTAAGAAATCATCTAAATTTTATTGTAGGGTTCGGCACTTCCATACATACTTGACTGGTGACTTGACTATTTGCATGCAAGTTAACTTGCATTAAAAATTTCTCTAGTTTTTTAAAAATTTATTTAATTTGGTTAAAACTTTGTAAATACAAGTTTTATTAGCTTCCATACAAATTTATCAAATTTTGAGATTTTGAAATTTAGAGAAATTTTTTGTAAGTCAACTTGCATGCATATAGTCAAGTCACCAGTCAAGTGCCGAACTATAACTAAAAAATTAGAAAATTATTAATTTCATAGCACACTCACTTGCACCGCAATCACCAGCACATAACATTCTTTCTGTATTTGTGTAAGTTCTTTCATCAGTTCCACAAACTGGATCGTAAACACTCGAAGTTTTTGTTTTGCATTCTTCAATGCACATTTCAACTTCTCTTGGTAATTGTGATGTTTTTGTTGTTGTTTGACCAGTCATTCTTACATCAGGGATTAATGACTCTTCAAGTATTGTTGTTGTTATTTCTTGATTGCCGTTAAAATGATAAAAAATGTTTTCTTCAATTGTTGTAAATTGAACTTCAGGTTCTTCAGTTGTTGGTTCGATTGTAATTTCAGGTAGTTGCTTTTTTGGCTCTTCAGGTTTCTTTGGAAGTGGCACGAAATGAATTTCTTCTTCACTAGACTCACAATTGTGATTATCGTCTTCATTTGATTCAAAAGAATATTCACTTGAATAAGGAATGTGAGCTGTTTGTGAAAAAGCCGCAAAAGCTAAAAAAATCACTAAAACTTTCAACATTTTTGCTTTAAGATCGAATCAAGAACTGATTGACAATAATCAATAGAACTTGACTTAAATATAAAACAAATCAATCATTAAAAAATCCTAGAAACAAGTTCGTATAAAATTACTGAAATTAAAAACTTTTCATTTGCATTTTTGGAAATTCCCAAGCAATGCATTAAATTACTTGATTTTTATTTTGTATAAAATTTTTCACTATTTTCTATTTGGTCGTTGTGTTGTTGCATTACGAGAAAGACATGCACCACGTCGTGCTATTGTGAGTCCTACAAAATATTTTAAAATAGATTAACATTTAGAAATTTAGGATGAGGAAAACTTAGAGTTCGGCACTTGAATGCATACTTGACTAGTAACTTGACTATGCATTCAAGTTGACTTATACAAAATGTCTCTGATTCATTCAAATTTTATGTTATTTGGTCAAAACTTTTTAAACTTAAGAATAATTAGCTTTTATACAAATCTGTCAAATCTTGAGGAATTTAAATTAAATTTGAATGAGCTAATGAAAATTTTTATATAATTCAACTTGAATGCATTTAGTCAAGTCACTATGCACATACAAGTCAAGTATGTATGCAAGTGCCGAAACTAAAAATAAATAATTAAAAATTTTCTTACTTGCACCACAATCATTAGCACAATTTAGTCGTTCTTCATTGTGATAACTTTGACCATCAGATCCGCATACTGGATTGTATGTTTGTGGAGTTGATTCTATGCATCCTTCAACACATCCTATAAATTTAAAAAATGATTAATAACAAAAATAAAGTGAGAGTTTTTTTAAATAAAAAGAGAAATAAGAGAGAAAAAACAAAATAACAAGCTATTGTAAGTTAAGTGAACTGGAAATAATCTAAATATTTTAAAAAACTCATTTTGATGGAATTTTTCGAGTGTAATCAAAAAGTTTACAATAAACTTTGCATTAAATTTACTTGCAACTTGAGGAGGAAGAGTAGTTGTTGGCATTTGTTGCTGTTGTTGACCTTGCTGAGGCTGTTGTTGCCCAAATTGTCCTTGTTGTTGACCAAATTGACCTTGATTTGGCTGCTGTTGACTAAACTGTCCTTGCTGGGGTTGTTGTTGATTGAACTGTCCCTGTTGTGGCTGTTGCTGTCCAAATTGTCCTTGTTGAGGCTGTTGTGGACCAAATTGTCCTTGATTTGGTTGTTGTCCAAAACCAAAGCTAGGCTGACCAAATTGTCCAAAAGGTTGTTGACCAAAACCAGGACCTCCTTGAAATCCACCAAAACCTGGTTGCTGAAATTGTCCAAATGTTGGAAATTGTCCAAATTGACGTCGAATTCTAGCACAATCAGCAAATGAGAACAAAACAAAAATTGATAAGAAAATATTGAGAAATTTCATTTTTATAGAACTTGAATGTTTGACGATTAAAAGATGACTGACTAGAAAGAGAGAGAATTGATAGTTTAAGAAAAAAAGCGGCTTCTTATGCTCTTGTGTGAGTCAGACTTGCTTCTTTTGCATTTTATTACTGGTTTTTTATTACAAATAAGTAAAATGTGTGAGATTAAAAAGAGAAAGAAATTTAAAAGTGTGAATTTAAGAAAAAAACCTTCGCAGATGTCAAGGTTTTATTTATTATTGTAACTTATTACTATGAATTATTATCATGTTTAAAAATTATTGACTTTTAATTTTATATTAAGGTTCGGCATTTGCATGTGTACTTGACTAAATGCATGCAAGTTGATTTACAAAAATTTTCTATAGTTCATTCAGATTTTATTCAATTCCATTGAAATTATGCATATTTGTATGAAAGTCAATGATTTTGAAGTTTGCAAAGTTTTGACCGAATTAAAAAAATTTTGAATGAAATACAGAATTTTTTGTAAGTCAACTTCCATAAATTTAGTCAAGCAAGCAGTCAAGTATGCAAGTCAAGTGCATAACTCTAATTTTTACATTAAAGGAAAAAAATTATTTTCTTCCCTGCCATGGCGGTATAGTCGGTCTCGGGCAAGCACCTCTTCGCATCACTTGAACATCTGAAAATAAAATCAAAATAAAAAATTCTCTCAACAAAAACATTTTCTCATCTTACTCAGTCCACAATCAACAGCACAATTAAATCTCTCAAAATTATGGTAAGTTTTATTGTCGGTACTGCAGAGCGGATCAAATTGACCTGGCGTATTTTCAACACATGAATCAATACAAGCTGAGAAAAGAACAGAAATAATTTTACCTAAAAATCAATTTTAAGTCGTAATTGCTTACCTTGAACTTGTGGTGATGGTCTTGTTGACATTTGAGGATTTATAAAATTTTGATTCTGTTGTGAACTTCCAAATTGTGAATTTTGATTGGGTCGAAAGTTTTGATTTGAAATTTGATTTTGATTTTGAAATTGTGGAATAAAAGTTTGTGGTCTTCGTATCCAATTTGGTCTTGGATTGAAATGACGATTAAAACCATAATGATAGCGATTACCATTTGGATAATTGTAATAAGGACGTGCATATCGATCACTAATTTCTGGATTTTCATTTGAACTTTCATCATCGTCATTTGGAAAAACAATTTGTCGCTTAACAATTGACAATGAATTTGTTAAAGTTAAAATTGTTGTGAAGATGAAGGTCAATGTGACTAATGAAAATTTTGTCATTTTGATTATGCTTTTAAGAACACAATAATTTCTAGATGAGTATTTTACATAAAATTTCAAATTTATTTTTCAAGAAAGTGCAAAATTTAACTTAATCAGTTCTAAAATTAATTTTGAAATTTTACACACAAAAATCTCTTCTAAATTACGATCTTAATTCCTCAAAATACAAACGATGACTGAAGCACTCATTTACATCTCACAAAAGCAAAATTCTAAAATCATTACAAACAATACAAAGACAGTTGAAAAATAAGAACAATCAGAAATGACTAAGAATAATTTTTTTAAATTGAATAATAAAAAGAGACTCATAAGTTAAAATAGAAGCACAATTATCACGCTTCATGGTGAATTTCAAAGCAATTTAATTTTTTTTTGGGTAAATCCATTCGAGTAAATCACGTCCGACTTTAAAAAGTTGTTTTGTTGATTTAAGGAGCTAAAAAAAGTGATGGTAATTGACCGGTAAATTGATCAATTTTGTTTTTTGCAAGATTGAATTAAGAATTTTTTAAAAATTCTTCCGTTTTAGATGAAAAAATGCTGGAACATCAGTTTTTTTATATAAAATTTATTATTTTGTCAAGTTTGTTTTAAAATTATGAAACTTAAAAATTTTGATATAAAACGTGATGGATCAACTTTTATGAAATTTTAAAGAATTTCATTTTCCAAAACTTCCTTTGTTTTCAATAAAATAAATTTTTATTAATTTATAAATTATAATTGATCAATAAAAAGCTTTTCGTGATGTCTTTTGTCTTATTTAGGCACAAGTTTTTATATTTATCAAAAAATTATATCGTCTTTTATTTCAGTCTTATTTGAACAATTTTGCAAATATGAAGTTAAATTTAATCTTTATATTTATAAACTTTTTTATCTTATCAAATTCTCAATTATCATTGCCACAAAAACCATTAGAAGTTGCATACTCAAGAGATCTTTATCATATTTTTGGCAAATATTTAACGACAATTATTGGAACTTTTAAAACTGGAAATTATTCAACAGCTGAAGCTTTTTGTCGATCAAATGGATTTGAATTATTTACAATTTCTGATTCATTTACTTATTTTGCATTTATTATGGAATTTTCGGTAGTAATTAAAAATTTTATGCCGCCAATAATTTGGATAAATGGAAAACAATTCATAACAAGTGCTTGGTATGCATACAATCCAAAACTTGCATTAATTCTTCATGAAATGTGTCCAAAAATTTCTTATTCAAACGGACTGAATTGTTTAAGTTTTGTAACAAAAAGTTATGGAACTCAAGCAAACAATTGCAGTGTGGAAATGCCATTTATTTGTGAAATTAAAAGAAAATTAAATCCATGGGAAGTTGTGATAATTAATACAAATTCGTCTTCAAACACTTCTGATTCTACAACAATCGTGATAAATTCTACAACTTTAAAACCACAAGCAGCAAATTTTAATTATAATTTAACCACAATTGCTACTGTAAGTAAGAATAATTTTACTTTTTCAACAACAGTAGCAAATTCAACCACAAAAACACTATTTAGTAATAAATCCACCAGAATTTCATCAACATTTGCTACAACTTCAACAAACAAAAGCAAATTTTCTACAATTTTTAATTTAACAACCACTAAACTGCAAAGTACAACAAATAAAAGTTTTTAATTCATCAATTTTTGTAAATTAAAATTATTCAATTACTGTTTCGCTTGTAATAAATATTTTGATATGAATAAAAAAGCCATAAGTTCGGCACTTGCATGCTTACTTGACTAGTGACTTGACTATATGCATGCAAGTTGACTTACAGAAACTTCTCTAGTTCATTCAAAATTTGTTCAATTCGGTCAAAACTTTGCATACCTAAGAACCATTAACTTTTATACAAATTTGCCAAATTTTGAGAAAATTGAGTAAAATTTGAATGAATTAAAGAATTTTTTGTATAAGTCAACTTGTATTCATATAGTCAAGTATAACAGTCAAGTATACATTCAAGTGTCTAATTCTAATTAACAAGAACCACTGCAAGAAATTCCATTAATTAAATATTCAAACCTATTCAAAAGCAATCAAATAAGATTCAATTTTTCAATAAAATTTTTATTTCCAACTTCATAATTTTTTCATAGCTTCATTTTATATTTTACTTATTTTTTTATTCCATGAGTTTCTTATGAAAATCATTCAAACTTGGTATATAAAAGTTTGGCAGTAATTTTTTCGTTTCCTGACTGTCATCGCCTGATTTGATTTTCTCAATAATTTCTTCAACATCTTTCAATTCGTTCACTCCAGTTCCAACTAAAAGTGTCTCATAACCAGCGTTATTTCCAAAAACAATGTCAGTTCGAAGACTGTCACCAATGACGAGTGCTTTTTTGGGGTTTATTGGTGGAGAATTTTCAGCTAGAACATTGCACAAGTAAGTCGATGGTTTAGAAATTATCGTTGCTAATCGACTTGAACCACATTCAATTGCATTAATTAAACAACCTTGAAGAAATTAAAAATTTTTAAAAACATGAAAGAGAAATTTAAATTTTTTTCTTACCAGTTTCAGGAAGTAAGAAGTTCCATTTAGGAAAATCAAAATATCTGTCACCATTAGTGGCAATAAATAAATTATTTTTATCTTTCAAATAATTGACAGCTTTGCAAAGTTTAATGTAGGAAAAATTTGCATCAAAGGACACAATTACAGCTCCAACATTTTCATCCAATTCATACTTTTTCATCACATATTGAACAATGTCACAATCCAAATTATCTTGGCCAATTCCAATGTGTTCAATTCCAACTTCATCAAGTTCTTTTCCAAGTTCCTTTGAACCAATAACATAAGCTTTTTTATTGAAGCCAATTTGCTTGAGGTAATGAGCTGTGACATATGAAGAAGTCACCAAATCTTCGAGTTTTACATTGAAGCCTAATTTATGACATTTTGCAAGCATTTCTTCACGCAAAATATGACTGTGGTTTGTGACTAAATAAACACGTTTTCCGAGATTGATGAAAGTGTTTACTGTCTCACTTGCACCAGGAAATGGAGTGTTGTAAGACCATAAGACGCCTAAGAAATATTTTATGAAAAATTGAAAAAAATATGGTTCGGCACTTGACTATTGACTTGACTATATTCATTCAAGTTGACTTAAAAATATTCTGTGATTTATTTCAGATTTTATTTAATTTCGTCGAAATTTTTCAAAATTTGTATGAAAGTCAATGATTCTAAAGTTTACAAAGTTTTGGCCAAATCAAATAAAAATGAATGAATTAGAGAAATTTTGTGAAAGTCAACTTGCATGTATTTAGTCAAGTCACCAGTCAAGTATGCATGCAAGCACAGAACCTTAAAAAATCAATGAAAATTTAATAAATTTCCATAATTATTTTAGCAATCACAACCTGTTGTACCATTTTGTGCCAATCAATAAACGCGAGTTAAAAATAATATTTATATTTTTTCATATAATCCCGTCAGCTGGTGTAAATTCCCTTCAATGTATACGACACAATTTTATCAATAAATAAAAACTTCAACTCATTTTTCTTTCAAAAGCACACGATATTGCCGTCAAATTTTCTCTTTCATTGATTTTTTTTTTTCATATCAAAAATTTCTCGTGATTTTGAAATTTTTCTTTATCACCTTGACCTTAATTTTGAAAAATTACTCACCATCACAATCGCATAAAATTGTATCGAATTTGTTGATCCACTCGTGCAATTCTTTTTGTGAGAAATTCGACAAATCTACAGGCATTTGAAGAGACATGACTTGACTTTGGAACGTTTCAAAGTAAACTGAATGACAAAAGTGCGATAAGATATGAAATAAAATGAGCAGTTAAAAGAAAAAAATTATATTGCTCTCTTTTTATTTTGATAAGAATTGTAAATATTGAAATATGCAAGGAATGATGACTTTTGAATGAGCGAGAAAAGTTTTTTAGATTAAATAAAAATTTCAAAATAATCATAATTTTTAGCAAGGTAAAAAAATGTAAACATTGATTTGAGAAACTTTAAAATATTTTAAATAAAACCGTTAAATTTTTTTTTCAAAACAAAGTTTTTTTTTTAAAAACTATTTTTTTGAAAATTTTAAAATTCATAAAATTTTCTAAAAAAGTTTGTAAAAAAATTTCTCATCCATTGCATGAATTTTTTCCTAAATTTCTTTCAAAAAATTCAAAATTTCCCGCACCATTCGCATTTTCATTTACATAAACAAACTTTCTACGCATGAGCGCTATCAATGTCACGTGCACAAAATTTTGGTGTGCGATGTCCCTTTTCATCTCCATCCCGTCTGTGGGAACGATAAGAGAAAGCAAGAGAGCGAGGAAGGAAAAAAAAAGTTTAGAAGTGACACAAAAAATTTTAATTTTCCATAAAATTGTTTATAAAAATGATTGAAAGTTTTCAAAAAGTGAACGTGAATTAAAAATGAATGAAATTAAAATTCTGTGAAAATAAAATTGAATAAATTAAGTTGAAACATACTGAAGAAATCACGAAACGAAAAAAGATTTTCATAATTTGGAAGAAGACGAGAGAAAAAAAAAAGGTTTGGCCAAGGCTGAAAAATTTTTTTCCTTTCTCGCTCATCAGTTTAAATTTTTAATGTTTTGTTTACATTTTTAATCTCAAATAATTTGCTTGTGTGACTAATTAGAGGCCAAAAGAGTGTTAGGAAGCCAAAAGGAAATTTTTAGATAAATGAAAATGAAGCAAGTGCTAGAAAGGAATCACTTGAGTGGGAAGGTCGGAGTTATTGTAAGTACGAGATGCTGCGAGTGTAAAAAAAGTGACGTAAAAGGGAGGAAGGGAGAGAAAAATGTTGTGCTCAATGAGTTAATGACTTGATGGGATTGATTGTTGGTTTATGATAAGAAAAAGGACTTAAAATCGATTGACAATTGAGTTTAAGATTGTGACAAATTGTTGAGAAAAAACAATTGATTTTTTTTAAAAAAAAGTTTATAAATATTTCAAGATTTTTCATTTTCTTATATAGAGAAATTTCAAGGTTATTTGTAATGAAATGTGCTTGTTTTTTTGGCAGGAACAATATTTTCTTTGATGTTGCTCTAGTGACATAGATTTTTTCTTTTAAAGGTTTTTTATGGGAAAACATTGTTTAATATTTTGATCTTTAAATATACTTGATAATATTTTAATAATTTTACAGTTTAAAATTTCCATACTTGTTTTAAAAAAAGATTCCTAAAAATTATATTTGTTATCTACCAAACTATGAGAAATGTTGGATTTATTTTTGTCATTTTTTGCAATTTGCAATTGTTAGATATTTTAAAAATAAAAAAGAGCACTGACGAAAAATTTAAATTAAAAAAATTTTTAGCAAAAAGAACAAATAATTCAAAAAAAAATTCACAAATTTTTTCCGTTGACTTAAAATAATAATTTAAAATTCATTAACGATTTAATCATTCAATTATAAATTACCTTCCTCTTTTCATATAAAAATATTGATTTCAAATTAGGATTCAACACTTGAATGCATAATTGACTAATGGCTTGACTATATTCATGCAAGTTGACTTACACAAAAATGTCTCTTTGTCATTCAAAATTTGTTTCAAAACTTTGCTTACCTAAGAATCATTGGTTTTCATATGAATTTTGCGAAATTTCAACAAACCTAATAAAATTTGAATTGAATTTTTAATAAGTCAACTTGCATGCATTTAGTCAAGTCACTATATCAAGTATGCATAGCAGCAGTTGTAAAGTTCGAGTTTTTCGCCTATAAATGGCCATAACTTTTTTAAACAAAAATATTTTGTCAAAATTTTTTTTGTAATTCATAGGACAGACAAAAAGCTTTAAAACAAGCTATTATTGATGAAATTCGGCTGAGTCAGTGCAAAGTTATAGACAATTATAGAGTCTGACTTTTAACTTGACTTTTTAAAAAAGTCCGGCTTGAAAAAACTTCATATTTTTACACTGGCTTAGCCAAATTTCTTCAATAATAGCTTGTTTTAAAGCTTTTTGTCTGTACTATGAATTACAAAAAGAATTTTGGGAAAATAATTTTGTTTAAAAAGTTATAGCCAATTATAGGCGAAAAAGTCGGATTTAGACTTTACAACTCTGCATGCAAGTAATGAACCCTTCATAATAAAAATTATTGATTTCAAATTAAAATAAAAAAATAATTCTTTTCCAGCTCTTGTTCTTCATCATAATAAATTTAATTCCATCAATATTAGCGCAATCATCATCAACAACATCAACAACACCTGAACCATTACCAACACCTGAAATGTATTCAAATAATCAAAATAATCTCCGGGCAGGAGATATTTATTCAAAAATAACATTTCAATGTAATGAGAAAGCTTTGAATTTTCTAAATGCATCATGTGTTGCACTTCGCCATAAGCAACTCACACTTACTCCAATATTTTCAACCATGAATGAAACAATGGACATTTTAGGTCATGAAAAGTTCATCATTGGATTACGAACACTTCCAAAAGTTTTTGTTTTTAACATCGAAATTCGTGAAAGTTCAATGAGAAAATTCAAAAATAAATGGCAAAAATATTTACAAAAAGCTGAACGACCTTTAATTTTATATTTCCGTGCTGCCAAAGAAAGTCGATCAAGTAAAGATAGTGAATTAATTTATTATCTAAATGGTGAACAAAAAATTGAATCTGCAACATTTGAGGATAAACTGAATGCTCGACGATTACGTGAAATGTTAATGCATAAATTCACACTTGACAATCTAATTTATTATTTACGTTATGCACTTGATCGTGGAAGTAATGGCACAAATTATTACACTTTCATGACTCAAGCTATCAACTACAATTGCTCAATTTGTGTGAGAATTTTAAATGCTTACATTCCTGACTTTAATGTCACTGATTTTATGATCAAAAATTGCAAAAGTATTGCTGAAAAATTCAATAAGGAAACAATGCATGCCCTACTTGATTTGCCGTTTAATTTTAGTCATCGATATGTTGCTAAAGACACATTTGAACCAATCAAACAATGCAGAGATTTATTGGCATTAGCTGCTGAAAGTGGAAATATTGATGGATTGAAATTTTTACTTGAAACTGATTTTATGGGTAAGGCAAAAAAAATCTATTAAAATATTTAAGGATTCGGAACTTGCATGCATACTTGACTTGTTTACTTGACTAAATTCATGCAAGTTGACTTACAAAAAATTTTTCTAATTCATTAAAATTTTAATCAATTTGGTGAAAATTTTGCAAAATTGTATGAAACCCAATGATTTTTAAGTTTGCAAAGTTTTGACCGAATTAAATAAATTTTGACTAAATCAGAAAAATTTTCTTTAAGTCAACTTGCAATTATCTAGTCAAGTTTCTCAGTCAAGTATACATTCAAGTGTTAAACTTTAAAAATTTTATATATATTTTTTTGAAACCTAAATTGTTTAATTTTTGAATATGACAGGTGAAAATGATTGGGAAAACAACACAGCAACGACATTAGCATGGCAAAATGAGCACTTTGAAATTTTTACGCTGCTCATCAAGAATGATTTTCCTTATCCGGATAATTTTGCTGAATTCACACCATTACGTGGAAATACTCGAAACAATCGAGCTGTAATTGATCTCAATGACCATATTAGAAAAATTCAACATCTTCATGATGACATTCGTAATAAAAATTTTGACGCAATTGAAGACTTTTTAGAAGAAAATCCAAAATTACGTTATGCACGTGACACTGATAACATTTTGGCTATTGTAACTGCTGTCTATAGCAAGAACATTGACATCATTGCACTTCTCAATGCTCACGACATGATGCCATATGATAATGGCGCAGCACGACACATTGTCAATCACATTTACAGTTTTAATGATGACGAAATTGTTGAACTTCAACGATTAAATCTTAAATATGTTTTTCATCCAATTGATGATTTCATTCAACGTCTTTATAAACGTTCACTTATTCGATTTGATAAACTTGAAATTGATGAAAATCGTGCAAGTCAAGAAGTCATTAATGCATTACTTGATCTTAATAACAATCCAATGACAAAGCCAATAATTGAATTTGCAGCACGTTGTAGTGAATTACAAATTGTCATTGATCTTTCAAGTCGTTTCACATTCAAACTTAATCCTGTTAGTTACACATCATCGGGATTAACTAATGAAAAGGAAAATCGAGTTTATGTTGGTGCCAAAGATCTTTTAAATCCAAAAGATCGTGATGTTGCACTTGGAATTCTTGCACATGAACTTTGTCATTATGTCATGTTTTTATTGTATCACAATGACGCCAAACCTTATCCAAGACATGATCTTATGCTTCGCAAATATTTCGAAATGGTTGAAGAACTTTATAAAATGGATGATCGTCATGAAGCTCAATGGATGGTAAAAATGTTTCAAAAATATGAACCAGAACAACATCATAGTGGATTAATTGCACGTGCAGTTGATTTACCAATTTTATATCGAAATAATGCAACTGGTTTATTCCGTGTTCGAAGAGCTTATCGTGATTTATTCAAATTTTATGAATACAAAACACTTCCTGATCTGAGACAGTACATTTATATAAATGGAGTTGAAAGAATTCATAAAACACAAATAGGTGGAATTTTGATTGGAGTTGGATTGATGTTGATTCGACTTGTAGTTACAGCTTGGGCTTAGAAATGAAATGGTAAAATTAAAATTAGTTCTTTTCTAAATTGGCTGATTATTTAAGAAAAAGTTTGAAATTTATGATGATGATGGAAAATTATTTATTTTAGTAAAAAAGCAATTTTTTAATTAAATTTTTCAATTTTATTAGCGCGCAATAGAAAAACAAGCAATAAATAATTTTCGTTTATTATAAGGTTCGATACTTGCATTCATACTTGACATGTGTGCACATAGTGACTTGACTAAATGCATGCAAGTTGACTTACACAAATAAATGTCTGTATTTCATTCAAAATTTATATAATTTGGTCAAAATTTTGCAAATTTAAGAATGATCAAGTTTCATAGAAATTTTACAAATTATGACAAAATTAAAAAAATTCTGAATGAATTAGAAATTTTTTGTAAGTCAACTTGAATGCATTTAGTCAAGTCACAAGTCAAGTATGCATGCAAGTGCCGAACTTTACATAATTTTAATTCTAAACATAAAATTCAAACCTTTTTCTTCTAGAATTTACAAAAGATTTTTTTCCATAATCAACTAAAAAATAAAATTCATAAAATTATTTACAAACCATCCATCATCATCATCAAAGCAAAAAAAGAATTAAAAATATCGAAAATTGCTTGAATGAATGTAAATAAAAAGAAAACAAAATAGACAGAGAAAAAAAAATGTTTGAAGAAAAAAATTTTTCCGTTAAACGGAATATAAAGAAAATGTTGTTAAAATGAAATATAAAATCGATTTCAGTCCAATTAGTTCATTTTTTAAAAGATGAATAAGAAAACACAAAAAAATGATGAAGAAAAAAAATTCTATCCTTATTTACATTGACAAGTACCTATTCATATTTAGAGATGTGTGTCAAACCATGTGTACCTACTGATTGCAAGCTATTTGAGACATTTATTTATTGATTTATTTACTCCACATGCCAATATAAAAAAACCTTTCAATTTTTTGCTTCCAATTTCAATATGAAGCCAAAAACGAGAAATGTATTTACACAAACTATAAAAATTCTTCTCAATATATATTTTTTGATGCATTAAAAAGAACAAGTATTTAAGAAAATAGTTGAACAAAAATAGTAGAAAATTTGAATCTGCCAAAATAAAAAAAGTTTAAACTTCATGTTCAAAAAAATGCATTTCAAAATGGTTGAAAAATTAAAAAATTCTGAGTTTTTTTATCTTTTTAATATTTTTGGGATTGTTTGAATATTGCTTGACATTGAAAAAAAGCACAACAAAAATTTCTCTGATTCTGAAAATTTGTTTAAAATAATTTAGGATTCGAACTTGAGCGTGCAAGTTGACTTGCACAAAATAGTTTTAACTAGGGTTAGGCAATTATTTGCATACTTGACTGTTATGCACATAATGACTTGACTATATTGGTGCAACTTGACTTAGAAAAAAATTTGATTCATTTTAATTTTAATTAATTTGACCAAAATTTTGCAAACTTCAGAATTTCTCGGCTTTCATGTGAGTTTGCCAAATTTTGACCAAATTAAAATAAATTTTGAATGACCAAGAGAAATTTTTTATAAGTCAACTTGCATGCAACTTGATTGTCGGCTATCAAGTGCGAAACCTAAAACAATTAAATATTTCAAATTCTAAAATTTTTTCCGCATACCAAAATATTTTTTCTAAATTAAATTCAAACTTATAAAACTGTTCTTCCATACTTTTTTGTCAAGCAATATTTGAACAACTTCAAGTAGAATTCTTTATAATTGTTAAAAATTACTTTTGATTATTTTTTATTAAAAAATTTCTATAAAATATCAATAAAGAAATTTTGTATGTAAAAATAATCAAAAGTAAAAGAAGAAAAATGATAAACTATGTTAGTTATGCCTACATTAAGAAGATTTAAAAAATGCAGTTATATAAAAATGAAAATATTTATGGACTTTAAAATGGAATTTCATGAGATAAAACAAGTAAAATTAATAAAAGTAGAAATGTATTGTTACCTCTCCTCCTGCAATATAAAAAACCAAAAGTATTTACTTAAATAAATTTAGAAATTATCAAGAAAAGAAAAATATTTTAAAAAATGATTAAAAATCTATAAAAAAATGGTAAAAAATGTTCATTAATTGTAAGACAAAAAAATTAAAATTAATTATTAAATAAAAAAAGTAAATTAAAATTGAGACCACAAAGAAGCAAACGAAACCATCTGAAAAAGATCAAAATAAAGAACCAAGAAAAAAAACAATTTTTGTTGACGATCTCAAAATATAAAATAATAATAAAATTTCTTCAAATTTATTGATTAAGTTTGGTTCATGAAGCAAATCAATCGATCATGCAATAATTCTAAGCAAATTTAAAAATTTAAATAATAAAAATAGAAAAAATAATTAAAAAAATCAATTTAAGAAATTAAATAGGAAAAATTTCATTAAATTATCAAATTCTTCATTATTCATCTTGATAATTTTCAGCTAGGTGCATTATTTAAATTGAAAATTCATAACAAAATGATTGATAGAAAGAAAAATTCACAATTTATGATTAAAAATTTTAAAAGCTTTAAGAAACTTCTACAATTTTTTTATGAATTTATTTTGAAAAACAGTTTGAGTTAAAAGTAACAAAAATGTAGCCATTTTGAAAGTATTTAATTTAAAAAAGAAATACTAAAATGATTCCATTTTTTGTTCCTTAAAATTTAAACTGTCTTTCTCAAATCTTAAAATAATTTGACCAAATTTTTTAAAATCATTTAGTTTCAATTTAATCAAAATATTTTTGAGCTAAGTAAAATAAGAAATTAAAAAAGAATTGACTAACAAAATGAGCAAGAGAAAAAGTTTTATAAATTTTAAACTATTAATCTTGCTCGAAAAAGTAACACAAGAAAAATTGTTAATTAAATTTAAAATCTTTTTAAAAAAATATAATTAATCAAAGAAGAAGAAAAAAAAACAACTTTAGGTATTATAAGATGGTGCTTCATGTTCACAGAAAATTTCAAAAAAAGATGAATGAAAAACTCTTTTGTTTTAAAGAATTTTTAGGGAATTTTTTTGATGATTTTTTTTTTTGAAATTTAAATTTAAATTCCATGTTGAGAAATTTAAAGAAAAATTCATGGTTTATGCTGAATTTGAAAACTAACAACTAACTCCGCAATCGAAGTTTCTTTGATTGTATAAAATTTGCTATTTTTCAATTCTGTTTCATCTATCAAGTCATAAAGATTTTCTTGTCATTTTTTTACAATATATAAAGCTTAGGATTTTATCGTGTTTATTTAAAATTTTTAGTTTTTTTTTTTGCTAAAATTGGCCTTTAAAATTTTTTTTCTTATTTGATTTAAAGTAAAAAATTTTTTTTAATGGAAATTTTTTTATTTTAAAATGTGCGGAGATTTTTAGCAATCCTTAGGGATTTTTAAAGATTTTTAGATATTTTTAACTAAAATCAGTTTCGTTTCTACACATTGTAATTTTTTTATTAAAAAATTCCTAAAAGTTTTTTTAAACAAAATTAAAACACACAAACAACCATCACAAAAAATCATCTTCAACCAACAACAACTAAAGCAAAAAACCATAATGATAAGAGTAAAAATCAAAGTTGCACACAAAATTCTTTTTGGTCTTATTTTTTCTTCTCTTAGAAAAAAATTTTTCTTACAAAAAAAAATCTAAAAAATTCTATTTCTCTAATTAAGACGATGAACTTTTTAAAAAAAAATTATTGAAAAATAAAATTTTTATTTTGTAAGCACTTTAAAAATCGAAGAAATGACGAAAAACAGATTGAATTAAATGAAGAATTAGATGCGAGATTTAACAGATATAAAAATTGAAAAGAAAACTTTGATGATAAAATAAAGAAAAAAGTTTGAAAAATAAAAGAATTTTTTTAATTAAAAGACAAGGCTGAATGAATTAGAGACATTTTTTGTAAGTCAACTTGCATGTATTTAGTCAAGTCTCAAGTCAAGTATGCATTCAAGTGACGAACCTTATTTTTATTCAATAATTTAATTTTATATTTCACAATTTTGCCTTAATTTTTACCATCATAAATTACTACTTTCAATATTTCCTTCTAACCCAGCTTTGATTCTTTTCAATTTTTCTTCCTCTTTCTTTTTTAAATTAACTTCTTCAAGTTCTTTAGCATGCAAATTTTTCCTATGTGTGTAATAATTTGTTGAATTTGCAAATTCACGACTACAAAATTCACATTTTTTTGCTGCACTTTTTCCACCATGATCTTTAGCTTTGTGAATTGTTAAAGCACGTTTAACTTTGAATGATTTATCACAATCCGGATGATCGCAGACAAAAAATTTATCATTGCTGTGCTTTGTCACCATGTGATTTTTTAGCAATTTTTCTTTTTTTGTTACATAATCACAAAGTTCACATTTTTGTTCATCATTTGTGTGAAGCAACAAGTGTGATTTAAGACATCTTTTATTTTTTAACCATTTTCCACATTCAGGACATTTCAATTGCATTTTATCTCTATCTTCACTGTGTAATGTCAAATGTTCTTTATATGATGTAAAAGTTGAAAATGATTTACTGCAAATTTCACAAAGTTTTCTTGTTTTGTTTGTGTCAATATGAGCTGATTTTCTATGAGTTGCTAATGATCCTGCTGTTTGATAATTTTTATTACATATTGAACATGTGAAAAGTTTTCTTTCTGACTGATGATTCATTAAATGATTTTTCAATGCTCCTTTCCATATAAAACGTTTGTCACATCTAAAATGGAAAGAAATTTAAGAAAATTTTGACTTAAAATTCAAAAATTCTTAGAGCTTTAAAGATTTGTAACCTCTATTTTTTTAAATATATTAAAAATAATCATAAAAAACTAAAATTCGGTACTTGACTTTTATACTTGACTATATGCATGCAAGTTGACTTACATTAAAAAATGTCTCTAATTAAAATTTTATTCAATTTTCTCAAAAATTGGCAGTTTTGTATGAAAGTCAATGACTTTTAGATTTCCAATATTTTAAACAAATTAAATAAAATTTGAATTAGAAATATTTTGTGAAAGTCAACTTGCATGTATTTAATCAAGTCATTAGTCAAGTATGCTTGCAAGTGTCGAATTCTATAAAAAACTTACAAATCACATTCCAAAGGCTTTTGATTTTCAGGTAAATGAGTTTGTTGATGAATGGCAAGGAATTTTGGCCTTGAAACAACATAATCACATTGACTGCATTTAAAAGCATCTGGTTCAATATGTTTAACAAAATGCCAGATAATTTTTGGCATTTTCTTTAGTTCAGTTGAGCAGCAAGTGACAAATGGTTCAATTTCAGTATGCAATGTTTTGTAATGTTCAAAAAGTCCTTGAATTGTTTTGAATCTTTTAACTTTTGGACAAATTTTGCAAGTTGTGTTGTAAAAAATTGAAAGTAATTTCATAAGTTTTCGACCTTTGTAAATTAAAATTCCATTTTCAATTAATTTTGTTGGAATTTTTTTGAGTGCTTCAGCTGATGGAAAATCTTCATCATCAGGATCTCTAAAAATTTTAAATTCTTCTTCATTTGCAATGCTTTCATTGTCATCATTTGAAATTATTTCAAAATGTTCTTCAGTCTCTTCAAAATCAAAAGATCTATGCGACTGTTGTTCGCTCATTAAATCATCTTTTGTTAAAACTTCATTAATTTTCATTGACAAATCGATGTCTTTTTTTAATTCTTCAACTGTCACTTCAGTTTCTTTTTCTTTGTTGCTGCTTCTTGTTCGAATTGTTGAAACTTTGAACATTTTTTGTGGTGCTCTGACCAAATCTTCAAAAGAATCTTGTGATTCATTTATGACTTGAATTTCAAAAATTTGTTCATGAAGAGGTTCTGACTGTAGATTTTGAATTGTTTCTTCGTTTTCTGGGTAAATTATTTTTTGAATTGCTTTGATTTTTGTAGCAAAATTATGGAAATTATCGAGAGTTTGTGAACAGTGGAAGCAAATAAAAATTGATGAGATTTGAGATTGTTGAATCTAAAAAAAGAAATAAATTTTTAGAACTTGTGAAAATTTTAATAAACAAATTTTATATTTACCTTTAAACTTAAATAATTTTCAATTTTATTAAAATATTCTGTATTTTGGTCAAAAACATCCAGCATCAATCTTTTATCAGATTGATAATTGCAAAGTCTGCATTTTGTAAGTTCTTCATCCATTTTGACTTAAATTTACTAAAATTTTCTTTAAAAAAACTTTTTTCATAAATTTTACGGATGTTTTGTTTACAAATAAAAATTTGAGCAACTTAGATTTTGTGAGATAGAGAAAATAAAAGAGAAAAAAATTTTAGAGAGAGCCGAAGGGTGCTAAACTATACAATTGAAATGAGTGGGAAAAATTCACCGATCATTCACTTTTTCAAGTAAATTTAATAATGTAATTTTGCTGTCAACGATTTAAATTTCAAATAATAAAATGGAATGAGAAATGAGAATTTTAAGAAAAGCCGCGATTTTTGGTTGCTCATAACTTTTCAATTAGAGCAGATGTTTTGATTTTGGTTCATTTTTTTAAAAGTGCTTGAAAGAAACAAAATTTTCAATACATAAGAAAATTTTACTCAATGGAAAAATTTCTAGGAAAAAGCTGTTAAAATCATGAGTCAAAAAATCAAAATTTTTGAAAAATTTCAGAGTTAAAATAAAAACTTGAAACGAAAGTTTATGAGAGTTAAATATTGTTTGAAAACTGCTATCAAAAGTACACTTTGACAAAATTTTCACCGTTTGTAATTTTTGAAAATGAAATAGCCAAATTTGTTTTATAAAAAAGCGCCAAATTCAAGGAACTTATCAATATAAAATATAATTTTATTAATAAATTTCAAATTTGACATAAAATAAATTTTTTACAACTCATGTTAAAAGAATTTTGAATACAAAATATTTCCCCTTAAAATAGAAACAAAACTTTAAAAAGTGAGCAACTGATTGTAAATAAAAACAAATAAAATAAAAGTCAAAAATTTATAATTTGATAGAAACAAAATTTCCTTTTTAAAACAAAAATTCTATTGCCAAATTTAATTTAAAATATTTTATTTATCTTGTAGTCATTAAATAGACAATGAATATGAAATCAGAAATAAAAAATTCACAAAAGTTAGCTAAAAGTGAAGAGTTTTATAATAGAAACTCAATAACTAAAATTGTTATACCAGGCAGTCAATATATTATTAAAAATGAAGATAAAATAAAAACAATTGTGAAATCAGAACCTTCAAATTTTCATTCAGTAATTAAAACCGAAGACATAAAAAGTGAAAATACAGAAATAAAATCAAATCTGTTTTCAAATATTATCATAAAACAAGACGATTCTTTGTTAGTCAGAGAAATTAAAATTGAAGTGCAGTCAAATGAAATTGAAGGAAGTTCACCTCAATTTCTTCATGATTCTACATTAAAATTATCAGAAATCAAACAAGAAAATCCTTTGGAAGACACAAATAATTCAGAAACCACTAAACATGAAAATTCATCAATTTTGCAAGAAATCAAAGAAGAAGAGCCATTAGAAATTTCAGAACCAACTTCAAATGATGAAATTTCATTTCACAAATGTTCACAATGTGATGAAACTTTTGAATTTAAATCAATGTTGATTAGCCATCAAATGAGTCATTTTGAAAAAGTCAAATGTAAAAAATGTTCCAAAAATATTTTCAAACATAAATTTGAAGAGCATGAAAAAAGTCACGACTCACAATGGGATTTAAAATGTGAAATTTGTGAAAGAGTTTTCACTGAAAAAGCTACTAAAAAGCGGCATATGTTGACGTGAGTAAAATCATTTAATTTAATGATGCACATCATATTAAAATTTATGTTTTGGCACTTGACTTGCACACTTGATGTGACTAGACTATTTTCATGCAAGTTGACTTACATAAAATGTTTCTATTTCATTCAAATTTATTTAATTTGGTCAAAACTTTGCAAGTTTGTATGAAAGTCTGATTCTTAAGTTTGCAAAGTTTTAAACAAATTAAATGAATTTTGAATGAAATAGAGAAATTTTTTGTTTTAGTCAACTTGCATACATTTAGTCAAGTCACTATGCAAGTCAAGTATGAATGCAAGTACCGAACTATATTAAAATTACAACATTTTTGTTTTTTCTAGTCATTCAGATAAAAAATTGTACACCTGCAGAATTTGTGCAAAAGGTTTCAACGATCGTCGACATTATCGTGATCATGAAAGAAATCATGAAAATCCTCGACCTTTTAAATGTGATGAATGTTCAGTTGGATTTAATAGAAAATGTCATTTATTGCAGCACAAATTAAGAATTCATGGAACAAACCAAATTCATAATTGTCAGCATTGTGATTTTTCAAGTACTTCATACACTGAATTATCAACACATAAATTGACACATCGACAGAAACAAAAATGTCCACATTGTGAAAAATTATTTCCAGAAGCGACGAAACTGAAAGTTCACATTTTGGCAGTTCATGTTAAAAGTTATGACTATAAATGTGATATTTGTGATGAAGCTTTTACATCACCTTTGTATATGAAAAGACATAAAAAAGATAAACATTGTAAGTTATGAAATTTTAATCAATTTTTATAAATTTTAATATTTTTCATTAATTTCCAGCTGAAACAATCAAACATAAATGCAGTGTCTGCCAAAAGCCATTTTCAAGTGAAGCAAATCTTACAAATCATTTTAAAAAATATCACAAAATAAAAAGTGAATAGAAAAGTTCAAAGACATCAATTTTTAAGACTTAGCAACAATTTTTTACATTTTTACCTTTCAGTGCATCAATAAAATTCTAATTGATTGTCCAATTAACAATAGCCGATTAATGATGACAAATAGAGACGTAAATTTCAAATGTTCGTGATGTTTTTCAAGGAAATAAATAGAAGAAACTTGACCTTAAAATTTTCTTTTCTTTTGCTTTTTTACGTTAGTTTTTCTTCTCAGTTTTGAGAGTAAAGTCAAAGTGTTTAGAGGAGAAAAATTAATTTTTATTAATAATTGAAAAAAAAAAATTGATTAAAAAATTAAAAATGGGAAATGTTGTTGCAAATATTCATAGCATTATGGCTTTTAGTAAGCATGAAGATATTCCGATTCCTGAAGTTAAAGATTTGGATGAAAGACAAATTTCAATCATAAAGAAATCTTGGGAAATTGTTTTTGCTAGAGTAAGTTTAATTTTTTTTTCTATGTTTCAGCTTTGAAATCTTTTTTATTTTTTGACTGTTTAGAAAATTCATGATATGAAAACGAAGCAATTTTAAGCAAATATAGCGATTTAAAGTGATTTTTTGCCGAATTGCGTTTGTTTCCATACCATGAGAATTTTCCATTGTAACATTTATTTTTTGAAACAAAATCAATTGGTTGATTGATTACATTAATAACTGAAGTTGTACTTTTTTTACATCACTATCGAAAATCTATCTGTAGACTTAGTTTCTACCTTCATCTATTCATTGTTTCCAACAATTTGTTCTTTTTCCTGTCACATTAAAATTTACATAAATTTATGACTGCGTGCAAGTTATCTCTAGTTCATTCAAATTTTATTTAATTTAGTCGAAAACTTTACAAACTTAAGAATCATTGACTTTCACACAAATTTGCCAAATTAGATGAAATTTGAATGAAATAGATAAAATTTTTCTAAGTCAACTTGCATTCATTTAGTCAAGTCACAAGTCAAGTATGAAAGTCAAGTGCCGAACCCTAATTTTTTCAATAAAAATATAAATTTGCTTGATTTTTAGTTACTCAGAAACGATTTTGAATTCTAATGATAACTTTATGCAAAAACAGCTATGAAATAACGCTTAGTTTATCCATAGATTTTCTATTTTAAATCGTTACATTTTATTAATTTTAATACAAATTCAAAA
Source organism: Polypedilum vanderplanki (assembly GCA_018290095.1). NCBI lineage: Eukaryota > Metazoa > Arthropoda > Insecta > Diptera > Chironomidae > Polypedilum > Polypedilum vanderplanki. The sequence continues at coordinate 11,054,826 of CM031382.1, forward strand.
TTTCTTTTAGCCTTTGGATTCTGGTGAAAAAATTCTATACGCATATCTTGAAAAATATCCTCACAATCAAGAAAAATTTGCTGCTTTTCGAAATACACCAATTATTATGTTAAAAGGTACACCTGGATTTAGAAGTCACGCAAGCAAAATTATGTGAGTTCTTTTTTATCGCAATGTTCTTTAAAATCTTTAAAGTTCCAAAATTAAATTTTTTTGTTAATCATAAAAAATTTCCCATCGAAACTTTGATCTACAAAATATTTTAAAACAAATGTCTAACAATGTTTTTTAAATATTTTAGGGGATTATTTGCACAAGCAATCGAAGCACTTGGTCAAGAAAAAGGAACAGAGACTATAATCAATCTTTTCAATGAAATGGGCAAAAATCATCGTCGTCGTGGGATTCCAAAGCGTGCATTTATTGAAATTCGTACAATTATTCTTCAAGTTGTTACTGAACTTTGTAAACTCGATGATGAAGGCAAGAAAGCATGGAATGATCTTCTTGATACTGTTTATCATATTGTATTCACCAATTTGGATAAAAGAATTGATGGAGTTCCTGTGAAAGCATAGAAAAAAGATAAATTTGATAAAATTTTGGTTGAAGAATTGTAGAAATTTAATTTATTTTTCTGTCAATGTTTGTAACACATAATTTGCTATTTTATTCAAATAAATAAAATTTTACTTGACCTAAATGTAACAAAATTCTATTTTTATTTAGAAAAATTTATTGATCAATTGCTGCTATTCGTGATAATCTTTAATTATGGAAAATTTTATCATTTTTTTATTACTCAATCTTAATCTTGATCAATTAAATTCTGAATAAAGTTTACACTTTCTTAATTGCACCTAATCGATCTTTATCTTCTATCAATAATGACTAGGTTGCTATGACATGAATTGACACTTAATTTTTCTTTTTTTTTAAGGGACTGTTTGTATAAAATGGTTCAAGAAATTATTTTATAATGACTAAAAATATCAAAATAAAATTTCTATTAAATTTTTATTTTATTTTCTTCGAATTTTCATAAAAAAATTCAAAAGTTAGACAAAAAATCAAGAAGTGAGCAGTCTTGGTAATGAAAAAAGAGTTAATCTGCCAGTCTTGGGCGAATAAACACATTTGAATTGAGTAACCATTAAAAATCAAACATTTTGTATGAAACTGTCAAAAAATTTCTTTGTTAATTTGAATTTTTTTTGATAGTTTGATAGATTTTTTGAAAGACTTCACATTTCTTGCATCAAACTAAGATTTAGATTTAAATAAGTGTGCTTTAAAAATCACTACAATAAATTGATTAAAAATTTTTTTTGAATAAACAATTTTACATAGTTTAATTTGACTCTCGTCATTTTTATATAAAAAAGAAAATTAAAAAAAAATTTTTTCTTATAAAGAATTTTAAAAAATCTTTCTGAAAAAAATTTCAATTTTTACGTAACTTTTATTCAAATCCTATGAATATTCTTTGTTTTTCAAAATCTTCTTTTACATTCATAACTTTCTTTAGTGATGCGTAAATAAAATTCATTCATAAATTTGTTGTGAGACCTTCAAGAAGCAATTTTACTTTTTTGCTGCAATTTAAAAAGCTTAGAATTTTCTTGAAACAATTTTATAATTTAGAAAATCTAAAATCAAATTTTTCTGAAAATATTCTTAGAAAATTTCCTTTGATTTCTTTAAAGAAATTTTGAAATTTTAAAAAAAAATTAAAGTTTAATTAGATTTAGAAAGAGAAAATATTGAAATATTTGAAAGAAAAATGGGAAACGTAGTGACGAATGTTCAAGAAATAATTGCTAGCAATAAAGAACCACCAACTCCAGAATTGAAGCAATTGACTGAAAGGCAAATTGAAATTATCAAAAACACTTGGGCTGTTCCATATTCAAAGGTACGTTTGATTGTTAGTTTGATTGTTTTTAGAATGTTTAACATTGAATGTGCAGTTATGGTCAGATTTTTACAGGTTCAAAAATTTTCAGTTTTTGTTTTAAAAAAAAAGCAAAAAGGTTAAAAAAATCTTTCATAGTTTAAAATCTCAAATTTTACAAATTACTTGAATTTTTAAGCTGAACATGGAAAGTATTAAAAACTTTTAAGCTCAACAATTTAGAATATTTTCAGAGTTTGAGTTTTTTAGCTTTGAAACTTTTGTCAATAATCATTGAACTTTTAATTTAAAGTCTGAAACCGGTTTAAATTTTATTTACAAGCAACAAAAAATCAACTAAATTTATTCTTACTTGAGTGAGTTTACTTGATTTTTACTTGATAATTTTACTCAAGTAAATTTACTTGATTTTTAGTTACTCATGAAACAATTTTAAACTCTGCTTCAAAAATTTTAAAAAATGTATTAAATATTTTTTAGCCTCTTGATTCTGGTGAAATTATTCTCTACACATATTTGGAAAGATTCCCAATGAACCAGCAGAAATTTGCTGCATTTAGAAATACACCAATTATTATGCTTAAAGGCACACCTGGATTTAGAAGTCATGCACATAAAATCATGTAAGTTTTTATAAAAAAAGCAAAAAAATTTAAAAATTTCACTTTAAATTTCTTAATAATTTATCAAATTTACAAAATCATCGAACTTAGGAAAAATTTTGCTACAGCAATTGACGCACTTGGAACTGAAAATGGTCTTCAAGTAATTCTTGGAGTAGTCACAGAAATCGGAAAATATCACAGACGTCGGGAATAGAAAAGAAAAGTTTCAATCAACTTCGATCTGTAATTCTCGATATTTTGTCTGATGTTTGCAAACTTGATGATGAAGGCAAAAAAGCTTGGAATGATTTTAATGGACGTTGTTTATCATGTTATTTTTAATGTTCTCGATGAGGCAAAAAATTAATGGAAAAAAATAAAAATTTGTTGTAAATTAAATTTTTTGAATGTAAATAAAAATTTGAAGATTTTTAGGATTAAGAGCTGATAGAAATTTTGTCTTTTTTTAGGGTTGAAGAATTTTCAAAACAAAATCTTGGGTAGAAATCCTAAATTTTAATATTTTTGATTTTTACAGAATTTTTAAAAGCAATTTATGGTCACGTAAACGACAATTTAATTCGATTGCCTGCAATTAACCACGGATTTTCTAGGTTTTTCTAAGAAAAAAATATCAGTTGTCTGACTTTGAACCATTAAAAAGCATTTCTCTAATGACCAAATCATGAAACTTTCTTTTTCTTTTTCCTCACACTTCATTAATAGAATTTTAGTTATTCATTACGTGCCATAAAATTCATTGATCTGTTTCTTCTTATCTATTTATGAATCTTCTTTATTATTTCATTTTCTTTTCATTTATTTACATAAAGAAAAAGGAGAATATCAAAAGCAGCTATATATTAATCAATTTCTCCCCTCAGAAATGCAAATAGATACGGAAATAGTTCATGTCAATGTTCTCTTCTTATTACTTTTTTCAACTATTTAAAGCAACTTGCTTCAAAGCTTCATTTGTCATTCAAAATTTGACCATTGTAGGAAGACAAGTAGTGGATAAATTTTTGAAAATAAAAAAAGGATAAAATCATGGATCCACCAACACCACCTTTAAGAGATCTTAGCGATCGTCAAGTTGAGATTATTAAAAATCTTTGGGCTACTTTGAGTGGGAATGTAAGTCTAAAATAAAATTTAAAGAAATTTTTTTGTAATTCAACTTGCATGCATTTAGTCAAGTCACCAGTCAAGTTTAAAAACTCGAATTCTAAAATTTCTTCGTGTCGAATTTTTTAATATTTTTTTTTACCTCGTTTTTGCATGAAAGATTTTCACTTTTAAATTGAAATTTTATCTATATTTTGAAATTTCAGCCTGAAGTTTATGGAGAAGCAATTTTTTATACATTTTTGGAACGTAACCCTGAACATCAAAAAACGCTTCACTTATTTTAGAAATAAACCACTTGTGGATCTCAAAGGAACACATCAAATTCAACGTCATTCAGGGAAGATTATGTAAGACTTAAACTAAAATTAAGTTTTTTCCTTCGAGAAATTCTTTTGATTCCTATGAAAAAATCAATGAAAATCACAGAGATCAAAACAAAATCAAACAAAAATCAAATTTAAAATTATAGAAATCAAAGAATTTTAGGCCTTTTATTTTTATCTTTTATACTGAATTAAAATTTCTAAACTTAGTCTTAGAATTTTTATATTTTAATGCCATAACAATTAAGTAATAATGCAAAATTTTTTGAGATTAGATTAAGTTCTTTTTTGAAAAATTTTCATTTAATTTCAAAATGATTTTAATCTTTAACTAGTTATTATATTTTTTATAATAAAGGAAAGTTTTTGATACCGCAATTGCAGCACTTGGTACAGAAAATGCCAAGACTATAATTGTCAATACAATTTCTGACAATGCAGATTATCATGGTAAAAAAAGGCGTTAAAAAAAGAACATTACAACCAAATTCGTGAAATAATTCTCGAAAAAGTGGCTTTGGTATGCAATTTGGATGATGAAGGAAAAGCTGCATGGAATGATTTACTTGATGTCGTCTATCATGTCACTTTCAATATTTTAGATGAGTTGAGAAAGTAAAAATGATGAAAAATTGGTTAAATAGTGTTAAAAATTGATTAATTATTTCAATAAAAAGAAACACATGCTCAAATTGCATGAAGTCTTTATAGTATGAGACGAAATAGAATCAAAATTAAACAATTCTTTTTATTATGACGTGCTGTAAAATTTATAAACATTGAAATTTGATCAAAAAATGAATTTCATTTCGTCATTTTTCAAAGTAAATTTTTCTTCTTTTATCACAAAATCAATTTTTATCAGCAAAAATACTTTTTTTGTTTTGATTAATGAAATTTTTTTTTGGTAAAAGAGAGCGAATTGAGTCACTGATATGATAAGGTGTTGTTTGTATTTTGAAAATAAGGCACATGTGGATGCACTTGAGTGCTTCATCGATGCCTTCGCGTTTTGCTGCTGACGTCATCACTATTTGCCACTGTTGAAATAAATAAAATTTTAGTCATTTGGATTTAATAATGAGAAAAAAGACTAAAATAATAAAAAAATTACCTTCCAGTCTGTTCTGTAATTCAATCCAAGTTTTTCAATTATTTCTTCTGTCTCCATCACATTTGCTTCATCAGATTTATTCCTATTATTATTAATGGCAGATCTTCCATTTCAATTTTCTTCTGTCACTTTCCATAACATTTGTCGTGCATTTCCTATTCTTTCATAAATCACTTGCATCAAGAACAAAACCAAAACACTCGTGTCTTTGAGATATTTTTGATGAAATTGATGAATGGTGCTTAAACTGCCAACATCCCAAAATATCATTGGATGATCATTTGAAAAAAAATGTCTCACAATTGCAGCTGAATGTGGGAATTGTTGAAATAAATTTCTAGTAATATTTGAAAACTTGATAAGAAGTGTAGTTTTTCCTTGGCGTTTTCTGCTGGACCAAAACTTTTAAAAATTTAATAATTTTTTANTCTTAATTGCACCTAATCGATCTTTATCTTCTATCAATAATGACTAGGTTGCTATGACATGAATTGACACTTAATTTTTCTTTTTAGGGACTATTTGTAAAAAATGGTTCAAGAAATTTTTTTATAAAGACTAAAAATGTTAAAATGAAATTTCTTTTAAATTTTTATTTTGTTTTCTTCGAATTTTCAATAAAAAAATTCAAAAAGTTAGACAAAAACCAAAAAGTGAGTAGTCTTGATAATGAAAAAAGTGTTAATCTACCAGTCTTGGGCGAATAAATACATTTGAATTGAGTAACCATTGAAAATCAAAAATTTTATATGAAACTGTCAAAAAA
>CM031382.1:11061179-11122076 GCA_018290095.1 Polypedilum vanderplanki
ATCTTAATCTTGATCAATTAAATTCTGAATAAAGTTTACACTTTCTTAATTGCACCTAATCGATCTTTATCTTCTATCAATAATGACTAGGTTGCTATGACATGAATTGACACTTAATTTTTCTTTTTTTTTAAGGGACTGTTTGTATAAAATGGTTCAAGAAATTATTTTATAATGACTAAAAATATCAAAATAAAATTTCTATTAAATTTTTTATTTTATTTTCTTCGAATTTTCATAAAAAAATTCAAAAGTTAGACAAAAAATCAAGAAGTGAGCAGTCTTGGTAAATGAAAAAAGAGTTAATCTGCCAGTCTTTGGCGAATAAACACATTTGAATTGAGTACCAATTAAAAAATCAAACATTTTGTATTGAAACTGTCAAAAAATTTCTTTGTTAATTTGAATTTTTTTGATAGTTTGATAGATTTTTTGAAAGATCTTCACATTTCTTGCATCAAACTAAGATTTAGATTTAAATAAGTGTGCCTTTAAAAATCACTACAATAAATTGATTAAAAATTTTTTTTGAATAAACAATTTTACATAGTTTAATTTCTCTCGTCATTTTTATATAAAAAAAGAAAATTAAAAAAAAAATTTTTCTTATAAAGAATTTTAAAAAATCTTTCTGAAAAAAATTTCAATTTTTACGTAACTTTTATTCAAATCCTATGAATATTCTTGTTTTTTCAAAATCTTCTTTTACATTCATAACTTTCTTTAGTGATGCGTAAATAAAATTCATTCATAAATTTGTTGAGACCTTCAAGAAGCAATTTTACTTTTTTGCTTCCAATTTAAAAAGCTTAGAATTTTCTTGAAACAATTTTATAATTTAGAAAATCTAAAATCAAATTTTTTGAAAATATTCTTAGAAAATTTCCTTGATTTCAAAGAAATTTTGAAATTTTCAGCATAAATTAAAAATTTAATCGAAATTTAAAAAAATAAACAATTTTGTAATTAATTTTAAAGATTTTTGAAAAAAAAAAATGGGAAATGTAGTGACGAATGTTCAAGAAATAATTGCTAGCAATAAAGAACCACCAACTCCAGAATTGAAGCAATTGACTGAAAGGCAAATTGAAATAATCAAAAGCACTTGGGCTATTCCGTATTCAAAGGTACGTTTGATCGTTTTTTCGATGTTTAACAGTAAATGTGCAGTCATAGTCAAATTTTTACAGATTTGAAAATTTTTATGGAGAAAAATAGTTTTGAGTTTTTTTAAAAAAAGAAAAGAGCAAAAAAGTTACAAAATTTTTCAGAGTTTTAAATCTCAAATTTTACAAATTACTTGAATTTTTGAGATGAACATTGAAAGTATTAAAAACTTTTAAGCTCAACAATTTAGAATATTTTCAGAGTTTGAGTTTTTTAGCTTTGAAACTTTTGTCAATAATCATTGAACTTTTATTCAGAGTCTGAAACCGGTTTAAATTTTATTTACAAGTAACAAAAAATCAACTAAATTTATTCTTACTTGAGTGAGTTTACTTGATTTTTACTTGATAATTTTACTCAAGTAAATTTACTTGATTTTTAGTTACTCATGAAACAATTTTAAACTCTGCTTCAAAAATTTTAAAAAATGTATTAAATATTTTTTAGCCTCTTGATTCTGGTGAAATTATTCTCTACACATATTTGGAAAGATTCCCAATGAACCAGCAGAAATTTGCTGCATTTAGAAATACACCAATTATTATGCTTAAAGGCACACCTGGATTTAGAAGTCATGCACATAAAATCATGTAAGTTTTTATAAAAAAATGCAAAAAAATTTAAAAATTTCACTTTAAATTTCTTAATAATTTATCAAATTTACAAAATCATCGAACTTAGGAAAATTTTTGCTACAGCAATTGACGCACTTGGAACTGAAAATGGTCTTCAAGTAATTCTTGGAGTAGTCACAGAAATCGGAAAATATCACAGACGTCGTGGAATAGAAAAGAAAAGTTTCAATCAACTTCGATCTGTAATTCTCGATATTTTGTCTGATGTTTGCAAACTCGATGATGAAGGCAAAAAAGCTTGGAATGATTTAATGGACGTTGTTTATCATGTTATTTTTAATGTTCTCGATGAGGGCAAGAAAATTAATGGAAAAAAATAAAAATTTGTTGTAAATTAAATTTTTTGAATGTAAATAAAAATTTGAAGATTTTTTAGGATTAAGAGCTGATAGAAATTTTGTCTTTTTTTAGGGTTGAAGAATTTTCAAAAGAAAATCTTGGGTAAAAATCCTAAATTTTAATATTTTTGATTTTTACAGAGTTTTTAAAAGCAATTTATGGTCATGCAAACGGCAATTAAATTCGATTGCCTGCAATTAACCACGGATTTTCTAGGTTTTTCTAAAAAAAAATATCAGTTGTCTGACTTTGAACCATTAAAAGCATTTCTCTAATGCCCAAATCATGAAACTTTCTTTTTCTTTTTCCTCACACTTCATCAATAGAATTTTAGTTATTCATTACGTGCCATAAATTCATTGATCTGTTTTCTTCTTATCTATTTATGAATCTCCTTTATTATTTCATTTTCTTTTCATTTATTTACATAAAAAAAGGAGAATATCAAAAGCAGCTATTATATAATCAATTTCTCCCCTCAGAAATGCAAATAGATACGGAAATAGTTCATGTCAATGTCCTCTTCTTATTACTTTTTCTAACTATTTAAAGCAACTTGCTTCAAGGCTTCATTTGTCATTCAAAATTTGACCATTGTAGGAGACAAGTAGTGGATAAATTTTGAAAATAAAAAAGTGATAAAATCATGGATCCACCAACACCACCTTTAAGAGATCTTAGCGATCGTCAAGTTGAGATTATTAAAAATTCTTGGGCTACTTTGAGTGGGAATGTAAGTCTAAAATAAAATTTAAAGAAATTTTTTTGTAATTCAACTTGCATGCATTTAGTCAAGTCACCAGTCAAGTAAACCTCGAATTCTAGAAAATTTCTTCGTGTCGAATTTTTTAATATTTTTTTTACCTCGTTTTTGCATGAAAGATTTTCACTTTTAAATTTGAAATTTTATTTCTATATTTTGAAATTTCAGCCTGAAGTTTATGGAGAAGCAATTTTTTATACATTTTTGGAACGTAACCCTGAACATCAAAAACGCTTCACTTATTTTAGAAATAAACCACTTGTGGATCTCAAAGGAACACATCAAATTCAACGTCATTCAGGGAAGATTATGTAAGACTTAAACTAAAATTAAGTTTTTTCCTTCGAGAATTCTTTGATTCCTATGAAAAAATCAATGGAAAATCACAGAGATCAAAACAAAATCAAACAAAAATCAAATTTAAATTATAGAAATCAAGAAGTTTTTAGGCCTTTTTTATTTTTATCTTATACTGAATTAAAATTTCTAAACTTAGTCTTAGAATTTTTATATTTTAATGCCATAACAATTAAGTAATAATGCAAAATTTTTTGAGATTAGATTAAGTTCTTTTTTGAAAAATTTTCATTAATTTCAAAATGATTTTTAATCTTTAACTAGTTATTATATTTTTTATAATAAAGGAAAGTTTTTGATACCGCAATTGCAGCACTTGGTACAGAAAATGCCAAGACTATAATTGTCAATACAATTTCTGACAATGCAGATTATCATGGTAAAAAAGGCGTTAAAAAGGAACATTACAACCAAATTCGTGAAATAATTCTCGAAAAGGTGGCTTTGGTATGCAATTTGGATGATGAAGGAAAAGCTGCATGGAATGATTTACTTGATGTCGTCTATCATGTCACTTTTAATATCTTGGATGAGTTGAGAAAGTAAAAATGATGAAAAATTGGTTAAATAGTGTTAAAAATTGATTAATTTATTTCAATAAAAAGAAACACATGCTCAAATTGCATGAAGTCTTTATAGTATGAGACGAAATAGAATCAAAATTAAACAATTCTTTTTATTATGACGTGCTGTAAAATTTTATAAACATTGAAATTTGATCAAAAAATGAATTTCATTTCGTCATTTTTCAAAGTAAATTTTTTCTTCTTTTATCACAAAATCATTTTTTATCAGCAAAAATACTTTTTTTGTTTTGATTAATGAAATTCTTTTTTTGGTAAAAGAGAGCAAATTGAGTCACTGATATGATAAGGTGTTGTTTGTATTTTGAAAATATAGGCACATGTGGATGCACTTGAGTGCTTCATCGATGCCCTCGCGTTTTGCTGCTGACGTCATCACTATTTGCCACTGTGAAATAAATAAAATTTTAGTCATTTGGATTTAATAATGAGAAAAAAGGACTAAAATAATAAAAAATTACCTTCCAGTCTGTTCTGTAATTCAATCCAAGTTTTTCAATTATTTCTTCTGTCTCCATCACATTTGCTTCATCAGATTTATTTCCTATTATTATCAATGGCAGATCTTCCATTTCAATTTCTTCTGTCACTTTCCATAACATTTGTCGTGCATTTCCTATTCTTTCAAAATCACTTGCATCAAGCACAAAAACCAAAACACTCGTGTCTTTGAGATATTTTTGATGAAATTGATGAATTGGTGCTAAACTGCCAACATCCCAAAATATCATTGGATGATCATTGAAAAAAATTGTCTCACAATTGCAGCTGAATGTGGGAATTGTTGAAATAAATTCTGAATATTTGAACTGATAAAGAAGTGTAGTTTTTCCTGCGTTTTCTGGACCAACTAAAATTTAATAATTTTTTTTTGAAAAATGGTTTTAAATGCAATTCTAAAGAATCTAAAAAGAAATCGAATCATGCAATAATTTTAAAATTTCTTTTTAGAAAAATAACTAAAATCAAATAATTTGCAGATCTTGAAGTCAACAAGAAATTTAATTTATGACGTCGAAAATTTTTTGAAAAATTGCATTGTTTAAGATTCTTCGTCTAAGTGAACGCTAGGACACGAAAAAAGACAAGAAATAACTTTATCGCATTTAATAGCATGAAAAAAGCACATTTTTCACTCAAAAAATTGTTTAAAATGTAGAGTTCGGCACTTGCATGCATACTTGACTAGTATACTTGACTAAATTCATGCAAGTTGCTTTACAAAAATAATCTCTTGTTTATTCAAAAATTCATTTATTTTGCAAATTTGTATGAAAATCAATTTCTTATAAGTTTGCAAAGTTTTGACCAAATTGAATACGTTTTTAATGAACCAGAGTTATTTTTTATAAGTCAACTTGCATGCATTTTAGTCAAGTAAACAAGTCAAGTATGCATGTAAGTGCCGAATTCTATAAAAATATTAGTTAAATTTTTATTTCTTATGGTTTTCCATAACAATTTTACACAATAAAATCTTTAAGTCACTGAAAAACTTTCAATTTATCTATATTGCAAAAGTCTATTCTATTCGTATTTTTATCAATTTTATTTTTTTAATCAATTTTTAAAGAAACTTACACAACAACACTTTTGGTGGATTAATCGACATTTTTAATCTTTTTGGTTTTTTCCAAATTTATTAAAATATTTTATTTTTTAATAGAAAATCACTAAGTTTATTATTTAAAATTTTCTTTCTTAATGTAAATGCACAAAAAAATTTGTTTATTAATCGCCAACTCACAAATTAATAAAAAGAGAAATAATGACACGTTTTGAAGTGCTCAGAGTAAAATATAAACTGAAGTGTAGTCAAAATATCGCGAGCGAATGAGATTAAAGATTTTTTTCGCTACTACCGATGGCATCGACTAAATTACCGAATTCTCCTTATCTGCAATTACTTTTTTTTCCTCTATGCATGGCAAAAGATAAATGAGAAAAAATTCTTTTTTATTTTTTTAGCGACATCTTTTGAAAATTAAATTTTTTTCTTATTCATTGCAACCGTATGGGCAGTATTTAGTTTGATATTTCATAATTTTGTTATAATAACGTAAAAATGGAAATTCTGAGACAACAATAAAAACTTTTGTTGCTTGTATGTAATGAATTTTGCCATTTATGTTGCGTTTTATAGAAACATTTATTTCAACTTCTTGTGGTCCATCAAGTTGATTGTGTTGAATTAATTCGAAATTTGTTGTGCCTTTTTCGATGCTAAAAAGTTAGAAAAAAATATAATTTTTAAATTGATCTGATTCAAGTTTTTTTCGAGAAATAAAAACATGAGAATTTCAATTTTTTGATAAAAAACATTCGAGGCAAAAATTTGTTTTAAAGAAATATCCAAAAATTTTTGCAAAACTTACCCGAAATCATCAAATTCAGCTTCTTTGACATTTTGACCAATACTCAATACATTAACATCATCAATATTGAATTCAAGATTTTCCATAAATAAAAAAGTAAATGCAACAAGCCTTTGTGGTGCTGAACAATTTGCAACTTTTGCAATAAACATGTGGTTATAATTCCAAGTTTTTTGACAAATTTCATCATCATTTTCATATCCACGTAGCATTTTTATTCGACAATATTTTCTATCTCCATCATGAACAAGTTTGTAATCATCAGGACAAGCACGTTCCATGCATTTATAACTGCCAGCAAAATTAAGACAAAAATCATCTTTATTTCCACAAATTTCAGGATCTTCAGCACATTCATCAATGTCAGTGCAGTAAATTCCTTCTTTTTTAAATCCATTTGGACATTGACATTCATAACTGCCAGGAATATTGAGACATTGACCAAGACATATATCTTTTCCAAACTCTTCACATTCATTGATGTCTTTACAAGTTCTATTGTCTCTACTACTAACTCGATAACCATGATCGCATCCACATCTGAAAGAACCAAAAGTATTGTAGCATTTTTGATCACATGGTGATTTTTCACATTCATTAATGTCAATGCAATGACCATTATGATCTTTTTTGAAACCACTATTGCAATAACATTCGTAAGATCCTTGTGTATTATAACAAGTTCCGTGTTTGCACAAATTTGATCTTTCACATTCATTTATGTCAACACAATCTCCATTAAAAAATCTAAAGCCATGTTGACAATTTTTAATTTTACAAGTGTGATTATTTAAAAGATCGATGCATTCATAACCATAAGGACATGGATTGCTTTCACAATTATTGATATAAACACAGTCTGTTCCATTAGGTCTGAATCCATAAGGACAAGATGATTTTCGACAAGAATATCCACCATTGTAATTGAAACATGAAAGATGAGATGGACATGGATTAATGAGGCATTCGTTGATGTCTAAAAGATTATAAAAGAAAATTTTAATTATGATCAAGTAAGAAGTTTTTACAATAATTTAAGTGTTCAGAACTTGCATTCATACTTGACTTGCTGGTGACTTGACTAAATGCTTGCAAGTTGACTTATTCAAAAAATAACTCTAATTCATTGAAGATTTATTTAATTAGTCTAAAACTTTACAAGCTTGAAAATCATTGGCTTTCATATAAACTTGCAATGTTTTAGCCGATTTAAAAAAATTTAAAAGGATTAGAGAAAGTTTTTTTTAAAGTCAACTTGCATGAATTTAGTCAAGTCACTAGTCAAGTATGCAAGCAAGTGCCGAGCTCTAAAATAATAAAGAAATTCCATCACTTACCAACGCAAGCACCTCTTTCATTTCTCTCAAAACCCTTATAACATCCTTCACCATAAACTGTAATAATTTTAGTCGTCTGCTTAGGGGCAATTGTAGTAGTCGTTGTTGATGGACGTCTAAAAATATTCCAATTTTTATTAACAGTTGCTGTTGTTGTTCGAATAGTTGTTGGTCGTGTTCTTGATTTATAGACAACATCTTCAGTAAAAATATTACATTCATATTGTGGACATTTGTCAGAGCAGAAAAAACTTCCAATTGTGTTGTTGCAATTTTGGTCATGCTTGCAATTGTGTAAAAATTCTCGGCATTCATTTATGTCTAAAGAGAAAAATTTTTAAAGTTTAAAAATTAGAAATTTCTCAAAAAAAATTGTTATTTGAAATTTTTAATTTAATTTGAATTAAAAATTTATCAAAAAACCAAAAAATTCAAATTTAAAAATTTTTTACAAAAGTTTAATTTTTTTACCTTCACATTGCTTCATTTCCATATTAAATCGGAAGCCATTTGAACAAATTTCCTTAGGCAAGCATTCATAATAGCCAATTCTATTATTACAAACTGAATTTTCACCACAACCATTGTGTTCAATTTCACATTCATTAATGTCTTCACATATTCCAAAATCACTCAAGAAAAATCCTTTTTCGCATTTTTTGACAATTTTTTCCTTATTTTCTTGAATTGGTTTGCATGTTTTTCCATCATATTGAAGTTCAAAGCCAAAATTGCAAGTACATTTTTGAAGACCTCCTTCAATGATGCAATTATGATCACAATAATGATTGTCACCACATGGTTCTTTCTTATGTCCACTATTAAAACTGCTTGCCATAAAAGTTTGATCATTTTCAATTGATTCATCTGAATATGAATCATTTTCTTCCCCAATACCTTTCTCTTCTTCACTGCTCAAAATTAATTCCTTGCAACATTTTGTTCTTGACATTGCTTCAAGTGGGTCAACATTTTTGCTCGTCACTTCACATTCTCGTCCATGTTTTGCCAATTCCATACCATTTCTGCACTCGATGCAACAAGTCTGAAATGAAATTGAAATTTATGTCTAAAGTCAGCAGAAATTCGAGAAAAAATTCTTTGCTCACTGTGAATTTTCTCTTGGCACTGAGGCATGATTTGTTTAAATGTGCTGCGTCATTTCCTTCATTACAGTCGTCAATATCACGTTTTTTTTCACAACATTCGATTATTTTTTGATGACATAAATTATGAAGACTTGTTGGAACATTATGGAAAGGATATTGAAAATATTTGCAGTTTTTGGAAGCTGCATGTGATTTTCCAAAAGAACAGCATTCATTGATGGTTTTTGAATTTTCTTTAAATTTAAATGGAATGAAATTTTATATTTTTTGCATAAATTTCAAAACAGGGTAAGTAAAAAAATTGACAAAATTTTTTTATGGTACAAAATTAGAACTCATGGTTAAAATTCTAGTTCATGCAAAATTTCAAATTGAATCATCAAAAAATTGCATAAAAAATTCATAAAAGATCAAAAAATTGAAACTAAATTTTTCTTACCAATCTTAAAGCATTGAATTGAACCAACTGCACTAAAAATCACAAATAGTAACAAGAGATCTTTAAGTCGTTTCATTTTTCATGCTTTTTTCTACTGAATAAAAAAATTCTTGCACTTGCACTTTTTATTATTGAACAAAAAAAATCAAACAAGTCTTGTCTTATTGAAAACTAAAATGAGAATGAAAGTTTGCAGAAAAATTAATTGAAAATTCTTTAATAATTTGCTATAAAGAGCGCAAGAAAAGGAAAAAAATGTAAAAATGAGAGAATGAAAAATTGTCACCGGTAAAATTTCTTTTATTCTCGCTCATATTCAAATTACTTTCTCGCTCATTTTTTTTGTTTACTTTTCTTCAACTGGCATTTTATTTCACACTTACTTGTTGGATTTCATTCATTGAGCATCGTGAAGTTGAGAGAAACGGTAGCAAATTCAAATCTTACTTGATAGTTGTGAAATATAAAAATTTGATAAGAAAAAGAGTGCGATAAAAAAAAGATAAAAAGTTTTGAAGGTGAAAAATTTTAATTGATAATTTGAAAATTTTTTTAAAAAGAAGGAAAAATTTAGAAAATAAAAAAAATTAAAGAATTTAAGAAAAAACAAAACAATTTTTTTTTGAAGCTTTAAAAATTTCATTAAAATTTTCCCTCAAAATAATTTGAATGATAAAAAATTTCTGAAATTTAAAAAATAAAAGAAAATGAAATTTGTAAAAATGTCAAAAAATTGGATGTTTTGGATTTTACTTTATGGCTCTTTTCAAATATCTTTTGCATCATCTAACTGTAAGTAAAAAATTTTTTTATAATTTTTAGTAAAAATTTTAATAAAGGTGTGAGAACTCTTGAACTCTAAAACAGAATAATCATTGAAAATAAAAAATTTTATGTAAAATCTTTATTTTTAAGGGTTGGTTCTAAGAATTACAATTTAATAAATAGCAAAGCTACTAAAATATCAGTCTAAAGATGCAAATTTCGCAAAATTTGTAAGCAGAAATTCACAAAAAATTAAAGAAAAGTCACAAAAAATCAAAACACAAAAATCGCAAGAATTACAAAAAAATTTAAAAAAACAAAAAGATTTTCAGGCCTTGATGAAACTATAAAAAATTTTCTTTGTCAATTTAATTGATTTTTTGATGAAGTTCAGATTTGTTGAAATAAATTTTAATTAATTATGCTGCTCTAAATTATAAATGTAAAAAAAATATAAAAATCCATGTATAAAATGCACTCTTGTTTTTTGACCTCCTAGTTTTCTATTTCATATTTTTAAATATCTAAACTTCCCTTCATAAGCATTGATAAAATTATTTTTTGTCTTTAAAATTGATTGATTGAAGGTTTTTATTGTTTTTTGTAAATATTTTAATTTATAAGCCTTTTCAGTATTTCATTATATTTATTTTACATATTTGACCTTTTTTCCATACATCAGAAAATAATTCAATTTATTAATTTTCAAATGCTTTAATCAAATCTTCATTTCAATTTGCTCTTGTTATTAAAAATTTCAATAGATTCTTCAAAAAATGATTTAAATTCAATTGCAAAAAAATAATGAAAATATAAAGTTCATTAACCTTCAGCTTCTTATAAGTTGCTCCTATTAATTACTCATAAAGTTGCGACAAAGTTCTGCTTGTTGTTGTGAGAAAATACTTAAACATGGGAAGTGTGAAAATACAGCTGTAAAAATAAAAACAAAAATATGCAATAAGTGAGAGTAGAAGGAGATAAGGTGAATCATTAACAAATAACCTCATTAAGTGTCAAAATAATAAAATAATTTTTAAAATTTTCAAGGGAAAAGATTTTTTTTTGCAAAGTTTAAAAAAATTTTAGATTTTCAATTTGAGGAATTTGTAAAATCTGGAAAATTTCCAAGGGATGTGATCTTTGATTATTTTTTTGATTATTTTGATTATTTTGATTTTTTGATTATTTTGATTTTTTGATGAAGTTCACACCCGTTGAAAATTTCTTAATTTTTTAATAATGTAAATTTTTGAAAAACTTTCATGATTTGTACAAAGGTTTTTTATAAAATATCAAAGTGTCAATCCCTAGAAGCAAATGTTTCAATAAAAAATTCTTAATTTCAGCAAATAAAAATCTAACTTGTAAACAAAACAACAAATTTTATAATCAAGAAAAAACTTGAAATATGAAAATTTAAGGAGTTGTCTTTAAAAATTTATTCACGCATTGTAAAAAATGTGTCATTCCAACACTTCATATTTTAAACAGCTGCTGTTCTGATTTTCATTCATTAATTTTTTTTCGTGTTTGTTTTACATCTTTATCTTATCAGTTGTGACTTTACATAAAAACGTCTTGGGCAATTTAATTTAATTACAATGATATAAAAATAGATGAACCAAGGAAATAAAAAAAATTTAAAAAATATTTTAATCTTTTAAAAGTTCAAAAATAAAATAAGTTTTTATCAAGTGCAAGGCCTGAGAATTTTTTGATTTTTCGAGTTTGATTTTTTTAATTCCTGTTTAATTTTTTTGATCCGAGCTTGATTTTTTTTAATCCGAGATTAAACTGGGATCAAAAAAATCAAACAGGAATCAAAAAAATCAAAAACTCGGATCAAAGAATTCTCAGGTACTGATCAAGTGGTGAAAACTCTTTATAACTAAAACAGAGAAGTCATTGAAAATTAAAAATTTTGTATGAAAGAATTGAAAATTTTTTTGTTAATTTGATGGAAGTTTTTGATAGAGTTTTCACTCATTGGTTTTAATAAGATACTTAACAATTATTTTTCAATTAAATTTTCTAAATGATTTGCAAACGCCGTTTTGTTTATAATAAATGATTTATGATTTCATAAATACTTAGAGTGATTAAGAATAAAATATATTTCCTGATATTCATCACATTAAATAAGTTTGTTTTTTTTAATTAAATCATTTGACACTTGTTGATTATAAAAATTCAATAAAAATTTCTAACTGGGTTTTATCAAAAAGTAATTTTTAAAACATGATTAATTTTAAATAAAAAAAATTTTTTAATTTAATATAAAATTTCTAGTTTTCAATAAAATTATTTAATTAATTTTCAATCAAATAAATCATCACCATTATTCTCCAATTAATTCACATTTTACCTTCAAATTCTCACTCACAGCATAGTAAACAAAAACATTCAATTTATACCAAACCACAATCATTTCTCACTGATTGACGAGCATCAATTTTAATCAATTTACAATTTTATTTTTAGCATCGATTGACATCGCAATGACGCATTGCTGCAATATTGGCTCGCATCTTGATGATTGCAGTGATAAAGGCATCGACAAGTCTGTTGTCAATCCACCAAATGGACTTTGTCGTTCAACTATAAAATTTTGCTGCGAATTATCAAAAATTCCTCGAAATTGTGGACAAAATTTTCATGAACAATTTGACCAACGATGTCGTGGCAAAACAAATGAACCAAAAGCTTGTTGTGAAGGCTGCAAAATTGGCAAGTTTTTGTCTGCACTTAATCATACATGTGACAATCTTCCAATCAATTTGTCGCCATCAATTTCTCAAATGATTACAAATTGCTGCACAACCGCAACTCCACGAATTGTTCGTAAAAATACAAACAGCATAGCTTGCAAGTTAGGCTACAAATGGAATCGAAATCTTTCAAAATGTGAGGACATAAATGAATGTATGATTGCTAACAATGGATGCTATGAAGATCAAAAATGTGAAAATTTAGTTGGCAGTTATCGATGCATTCCTAAAAATATTTGTCGTGATGGTTTTGAACTTGATTATGAAACTATGGAATGTAGAGAATGGCAATCGATGATTTTTGATACAATTTGTTCAAATGGTTTCAAAATGAATAATTCTTCTGGTATTTGTGAAGACATCAATGAATGCAATGAAAATGGCAACTTGTGTGATCAAATGTGTGTCAATACAATTGGAAGTTACAAGTGCATGTGTCGACGAGGATACAGAATTGTTGATGACAAATGTGTTGACATTGATGAGTGCAAAGTTTCAAATGTTTGCTCACATTATTGTATGAATGTCAAAGGATCTTTTAAATGCAAATGTCCAAATGGGATGAGAATTGGAAAGAATAAAAGAACTTGTGAAGGTAAAAATTAATTAAAATGCCAAGTTGGGACTGAATTTTTTTTAAATTTGATGATCTTTTTAACTGGCATAAAGTTTTTTAGATTTGTCTGTATAAAGTCAAATTTATTAGTCCTAAAAAGATTATTACTGTTATAAAACTGTTATAACTGTCATAAAAAATTATAACACTTATAAATTTCCTTTTTATGGGCTAATAAATTTGACTTTATAAGGACAAATCTCATACACTTTATGCCAGTTATAAAATATTTTTCTCCGTATACTTGACCTTTTATCATGTGACCAATGACTGAATTAATTTTGCAATTTATTTCTAAAAACAGAAACATTTTAATTTCCTTAATTTTTAGACATCAACGAATGTGAGGAAAACAAAGGAATTTGTGGTAAGAAACCTTGCAGAAATTTCATCGGTGGTTATTCATGTGATAATGGCGTTGATTGTCCTGAGAATTTTAAACATCATCCAACTGTTGGTGGACGTAATACCACGTAAGAACTAAAAACTTTTAAATTTTTAGTGTCATTTTTAAGAAAATTTAAAAAACATCAGTAGAAAATTTAATTAAAAACTTTAAATCAAAATTTTGAAAATTCATATAAAATAATTAAAAATTTTTGTTGTTCTAAAAAACCAAATACATTATTTTATATGTAATTACATTTTTACGCTTATAATGAAACAAATTTGAAATGTGATAAAAATAGTTTCATATTTTTTCTTGAAATTTTCCAGGAAATGCATTCGAAAGCCGTGTGAAACAAGCAGTTGTAAATTACTACCAAAATACATGACTTTTAAGACCTTGAAGTTTCCATCAAATATGAAATTGCCAAAACATGGAATTCCAGTTTTTAACATCAGAACGAAATCATTGAAATTCGAAGTCGATTTCAAAATGCAAATCAAAGTTCTTCCAAAGAGTCAAAATGTTAAAATTGCATCCATTAATGATTTTAGGTGAGAATTTTATGAAATAAGTTTTAAAATAAAAATCAATTAAATTTTATAATTTCTAGTATTAAAAAGCAGCCATCAAGAGCACTAGTTATGTTGATGAAATCACTTCAAGGACCACAAACAATAATCTTGAAAGTTGACATGATAAATAAAAATAATTTAAAAGTTATGGAAGCATTTGAGGTTAAAATCATTGTCGAAAATGAATAAATATGATAAAAAATAATTATTTTTTGCGAAGTCTGTAAACTCTATCAAAAAAATCCTTTAAATTAACAAAAAAATTTGATAGTTTCATGGAAAATTTTTGGTTTTAATCTTGTTTTTATTTAAATTATCAAAAGTTCTTTTCCCTTGATTTTAAGTTTTATGCTATAGGAAAATTCGATAATTTTAAAAATTTCTTACATTCCTTAAATTTTTTTAAGTTTTATAAAAATTTAAATATAAAAAAAGTTAGTTGAAAAATTCACTAAAAAATTGAAAACAAGAACTTTGTATTTTTTATAAATTTTATTATGCAAAAATTTTATTTAAAGTTTTACATTTTAAAAATTAAAATTTATGTATTAAAAAAATTATTTTAAGAAATATTTTTGAATGGAAAATAAAGTGTTTACCTATAGGTTTCTAAATGTAAAACTTTGGATTTTCATAGCAAATTGTTTCAATGTTTTTAATGGTTTTTGAATAAGTACAATAAAATATTATTATTACTTTGACTATTTTCCATTTCTTCTCTTATTTTTGTTTATGACTTGTATTTTTATTATTTTATTTATTTTTTTGTTAAAAACTATGAGACAAAATTCGGATTATTTAATTTTTCTTAATATAAAATCAATACTTTTCTTAAATTTTAATTAAATAGAATCATTTCTTTGTCTTTCTTTAATCAAATGCTTGTCATATGCAGAAATTTTATTTTTAAATCGAAATTTTCAAGGATACATGGAAATTTAGGGTTTGAACTTGCATGCATATTTTACTTGATGTGTGGATATTTTTTGTCAAGTTATTTTCAAGTTGACTTTCATAAAAATGTCTTTTATTTATTGATATGAATTTACTTTAATAAAAATACATAGAAAATTGAAGAATCATTGACTTTCATAGAAATTTACTAGATTTGAAATGAATTAAATAAAATTTGAATGAATAAAAGACATTTTTGTGTAATTCAACTTGAAATCAACTTGACTAAAAATACAAGTAAAATATGCATGCTAGTTCAAATCCTACATAGAATAAAATATTTTATCTTGCTTCTGAAATTTACTCAACTTTATAAATCACCCTTGAAAATTTATTTTATTTCACTTGCATTTGAATTCAATCTCACCATAAATTTCCATGATTTTCTTCACATTGTCAGCAGCACGATAAAATTTGTTGTCAACACATAAATTTCCACTGAACTCAATAATGTCTGCATTGACAAGATTTTTTACAATGTTAGAATCAATTTTCATCAACTTGTTGTTTTTCAAGAAAAATTCCTGAATCGAATTTTCAACTGGGATGAAATTTGTTGAAATTGTAGCCAATTGATTGTTTGAAATGTTGAGATATTTCAAATATTTGAGTTCACCAAAAAGATTATCAGGAATTGTAAAAATTTTATTGTCAGAAAGATCAATTGCTTCAATTTCAGGTGAATCATTGAAAACTTTATCATCAATTGTTGGAATGTCATTTGATGTAATGTCAATAGTCTTGAAACCTTTCAATTTTGGAACTTTGGTCAATTTGGATGAAACAATTTCTAATTTAGTGACATTTGGAAGAATTCCTTGAATTAAATTTGGGAAGAATTTTGAGTTTTGTTCAATTATGATGAGTTTTGTGACATCTGAATTTGTCATCAATTCAGTTTGATGCATTCCTGAGATATGAGTGAAAATTGTGTTTTCACTATCAATATTAAAATCTGTTGCTCTGCAAGTGTAATCTGATAAAAGAAAAATTTATTTTAAAAAAAGAAATTTTAGGAAAAAAATTTGAAATTTTTTAACATAAATAAGAAATTTAAAAAATACGTTAAATTTAACGTCTTTTTCAAATTTTTTATTTCAATTATTTCAAACCATAAATTTTAAAATTTTTCCAAAATAATTCAATAAAAAAGTAAAAAATTGCAACTCACCACCATGATGGTTTTCAAACAAACATTTCAGCATAATTCCAACCTTGCAATTGTTTACAAAAGTTTCCATCATCGCATTGGCATTTAATTGTGAATATTGCGCATCAACACAAGTATTTCCACTCAAGTCGAGATGTTTGAGCGCATACAAGTTGAAATTTGATCCAATCTCAGAAATTCTGTTGTTTTTCAAGTTGATAACTTCGAGATTTTCGTTGTTTTCAAAAACTTTCCAATTAATGTAGGAAATTTTGTTGTTTTCCAAGTTGATTTCTTTAAGATTTTCAAGTGGTGCAAAAATTTTGAAATTGCGGCAAATTTCATGCTGATTTTGAGGTGGAATTGTCACAACTTCACTTTCAATTTCATCATAGTCATTTTCAACAGGATAAAACTGATGATTTTGGTCGTAAATTTCATGTGATTTCAAATTTAAATTTTCAATTTTCGCATTTTTGCACAAACTTTCAATCTGATTGTCTGACAAATCCAAAAGTTTCAAATTTGGAAGTTGACTGAAAGCTTTTTCCTCAATTTCAACAATTTCATTCTTTGGCATCATCAAAACTTCAAGTTTTTCCAAATTTTTCAACGAGTTTGCGGTAATTTTTGTCATTTTTGATTTCATCACACGCAAGTCTTTGAGATTTGGGAAAAATTCACCAATGTTGATGGGCAAAAAGTGAAGATTATGACTGACGATAAAAAGTTCTTCAACTTTTTCTGAATTAGTCAAATAAAGATTGCCAAATTTATCAGTGACTTTTTGAATTTCTGGTGTTGCTGTTTGATTATCGACAATTGTAACTTTAACTTCAGTTGCAACGACTTTTGGGTCTTTTTGAACCAAATTGACAGTGATTTTTCCAATCTCTTGCTTCTTTTTTAATTCAACCCAGTACTCACTTGAATTGCGATTGTTGTTTGAAGAAACTTGCACCAAATTTTGATTTTTCATTGCATTAATGTCAGACTTGACGCCAACAATTTGTGTGTGATCATTTAAAATCATTATGTCTTCAACAATGCACAATTTTCCATTGTAAAAGTCACAAATTAATTCTACTTGATCGATTTCAAGATGGAAAGTTTTCAATTTTTCCTCACAATATTCAAGTTTTAATGAAACTTCCTCGTTGGCATTGCAAGAACTTTTTGATGTATTTGACAAATTTTGAAGTCGTTGCAATTCGTGGTTCAAAATTCTTGCCTCGTTTGATTTCTGCTTGAACTTTTTGACCAAAACATCAAAATTCTTTTCCGTTCTTTCATTTTGAAGTTCAAGTTCATAAAAATTTCTCATTTCAAGTGTTGTGCTGCAATTTGCCATCAATTTTAACTTTATAATCTCAAAATATTGCGGTGTATCAGCTGAGTCATTAATGCAGTTGCAATTGGTGAAGTATGCAATTTTTTTGAACTTTAAGTCATCAAGAAGATCTTCAGCGACATGTTCCAGTGAATTGTTGAAAAATGAAATAAATTCCAACTGTGGATTGAATTTTAAAAGTCCATACTCGAGTGATTTCAGTTGATTTCCAAACAATGACAAACTTCTAAGTTTTGTGAACGGTTTTAAGTCATTTTTGGTCACAATTCTCAATCTTGATCTTTGCACTGCGATTCCTTCAAGATTTGTGAAAAATTTATCAATTCCACGTGGGAAAAATTCACAAATTTGATCACGAATTTGAACAGCACTGACATTTGCGTGAGCCAAATTGAGATATTTGTGTTGACCTTCTATGTGGGTTATCATAACACGTGAAGTGACATCAAGTGATTTAACTTCACAGGCATAGGGTGATAATAAAATTGTGTCCCAGCCAACAACATGAAAAATACAGTTGAGCGTTGTTTGAGATTGCAAAGAGTTGGAAATTGATGAAAAGAAGACAAGCAGAGGAAGGAAAATTGACATGCTGGATAAAATGGAAAAAAATTGTTTATTAAAAATTTATTTATTTTTAAATTCTTGAATTTGAAAAAATTTTGAAATTAAAAATAATTTTATTTTTTAACTAAATTTTTGGCAAATAAATTTTTAATTTGAATTTGCAAAATTCAATAATCGCGTTGCAATTTCCTTTTTAAAAGATTGAACTATTTAAAATAACTACTTCCACTCAAGAGGTTAAAAAGTTTTAATTTTGCAAAGTTTTTGATCTTTGTCAGGTAAAAATTTACAAAAAAGTTTAAAATTTAAATTGAAATAAAAGGAAGAAATTTAAAATTTTTTTATTATTTTATTTTAAATTTTTGCATAATTTTTTTTGTTTACCTTTCTTTTAATTTTAAACTAACTTTGTTAAATCGATAAGTTTTAAAATATTTTTCAATTTTCAGTTTTATTTATTCAAATTCAAAGACTCTTTTAAAAATATTGAAATATTCTCAAAAGAATATAAAAGACATCAATAACAATGCCTATTTGGATAGTTTATTTAAGTTATAAATTACTATTGCCAACAGAGGAAAATTTTGATGTTTATGGCTTAAAACTTCTAGATTTATTTTACGTGTTGAAATTCAACCAATACAATTTTGTGACTTATGTTTGCTAACCAAAAAAGCATTGTTTTCATTTTCATTTTTATTTCACTTTCTAATCTTTAGACAAATTTTAATTCATTACTTACAATTTGCCTAAGACCATCATCTTATCAAAAAAAATCTTCTTCAAATATTTCACTTTTTTTAAAATATTTTTTGTTCGTTATTTTTATTTCACTATTTAATTTAAATTTATAAAAATGTTCACTTATTTTTAAATTTTATTTCAATCACCCTTAAATAGTTTTGTCTTTAATTTCACAACTTCACTTGCAAATATTTCGAAAAAATTTTTTCTTCCGATCTCTTCAAGCTGTCAATACGTAATGACCAAACGAGAGAACAGAGAGCATAAAAATGTGAGAAAAACAAAAAAAAATTAATTGTGTTCTAAGAAGAGCAAATGAAATATTTTTTGTATGTAAACATTCAATTTGAGACACATTCGTCGAGAAGGGTGCAATGTGAGAACAGTGAAGTAAAAGAGCAAAGCAAAATTTAAAGAATTAATCAAAATGTAAACATTTATGAAATGTTGACTAAGAGACCATGGAATTTTTAAGGCAATTTGATCTTTAAAGAGATAAGAGTGGCGTCAATAAGTGAATTAGTCACTTTTAAATTGCTTTTTATTTTCTTGTGTGCTGAATTTATTATTTAAAATTTTTTGATTTTTTAATATTTTTACAGCATGAAGAAGACAAAAATATTTTTTTATAAAAATTTTGAAGTCTTTTGAAAAAGTCCTAAAATTACTTTTTAAAAATTAAGCAAAATTTTTTACATTTTTAAGAATTAAAAATATTTAAGGGTAATTCATAGCAAAACACTACAGAAATTCATGGATAGCGACGAGTAGCTGCAAAAGAAAGGATAAAAAGCTAAGAAAAAGTGACTGAAAGCTAACACGTGAATATCTTAAAGAAAATAATGTCAATGAAGAAATTTATCAGACTTAAACTTGACCTTGACTTGACTTGTAAAAATTTAAACAAATTGACTATCTAAGATTTTATGCTGAAATAAAAAAACTACTTTAATGCATCAATTCATGGACATGACTATTAATATGATGATCCTACAAGTATTTGTGTCTTAATTTGATTGTGATCGTACAAAAATAAAATTATGTTTCGATAAAAAAATTTCTTGAGGGTAAGAAAAAAATTTATATAAAAATTTAAAGAACATTGTAAAAGAATTTAGAAAAATTTTCAGACTTTTATTTAATATCAAGAATGAAAAATTATCTGTCTATTTAAAAGAAAATGAAATTGTGAGTATTAAAAATTAAAAATGAACACTTGCATGCATACTTGACTATAGTGACTTGACTAAATGCATGCAAGTTGACTTACATAAAAATTCTCTAATTTGTTCAAACTTTATTTAATTTAGTCAAATTTGGCATACTTGTATAGCAAAGTCAATGATATGACAGTCAAGGCGTGGACACAAGAAAAACGACCATGTAAAGAGCATAAAAAGAAATAACAAAAGATCAAAAAGAATCAATAAAGACAAAGGAAAAAATCACATAAGATCACCACGTATCCACGCCTGTATAAAAGTTTGAAATATTGTAGGCAGAAAATTATGAAAGAAATCCTTTAAAAAATGGAACAAATTCATAATTTGAAAAAATATCAAATGAGAAATAATTTTTTTAATTAAATCAAATATTTTAAAATATTCTTCCAATCATCACCTAAATGTTTATAAAAAGTAAAACTTTTAATGACGTTTAAGTGTAGAAAACTTTTTTCTTTCTTTTTTCCATTATGACAAGTTTACATGAAAACTCTTCAATTTGTTTAATAAACAAAAAAAACTTTTTTAAACAATTTTTTCTGCTCTGTTGCTGACGGATAAAAAAAATAAAAATTCCAAAAAATAATTTTTGTCAAACTTTTAATAGAAAAATTAGAATTTTAATTTTTATACAATATTTTCACTCATTGTCATGTCACTAATTGTAATGATATAAGGTTGTGACTGTTTTTCTTTACGTTGATCTTTTTCCTTCTGGTTTTCAGCTTTTAGCTGCCCATAAAGCGATCCGACAACATACAGACAGTAAATTTCCACGGCAGTATATAAAAGTGTTAGAACGGCGTCTGAGACGGTAAATTTCAAATGCCAAAAAATCGCTCGAGTATTAGCAATGAGTGCAATTGATACAATAAACAGGATGCATGTAGTAGTTCGTGCTGTATATCGATAACACTGTATTGATTCAATTTGACGCTGGAAAATGAATGAAAAAATTTTAATTGATTAAAAACCGCTAGGTGAGAAAATTTATTAGCTCGATTAAAGATTTGTTTGGATTTCTTTCAATGAAATTAATTTACTTACTTTTAGCACGCCACTCACAAGCAATGCTGAACTTATACCATACGCCATTAGTATGTAGATGCCGAAATAAATTGTGCGAATTGCTTCTGCTTTATTTTGATCTGGAAGAGTAAAAAGAAATTTAAAAAAATGAGAAAAAGTGTGTAATGGATGAAAGGCAGATTTCTTTTTTTTCTTCAAAGTTTTAGTGGGAACAATTGAAGATCTTTTTGGAAAATTTTATATTGAAACGGAACTGTGTGTTAATGGCGCTAATTGTGGCAGACTGGAAGGATTTATTGAATTACTGATTCGATTATAAACAGCGATGTGATTTTAATTTTTGGTTTTTGATGCCGATTTGATTTTTATTTGGTTATTTTTACTTTGTTCTTTTTTTTGTTAATATTAAAAAAATTTTGTAAGTCAACTTGCATGCATTTAGTCAAGTCACTGCGCATGCAAGTCAAGTTAGCATGCAAGTGCCGAAATTTAATAAAAACTCACATTCTTGAAATAAAAGTGAAAAACCGCCAGTAATTTTAGAAAATCCATCAACTGACGCCCAAATGAGTCGAACAACTCCAATTACAAATGCTCCAAATTCGAGACTAAAGCAGCAACAAAACTTCCTTATTTTCATATTTTCTGTTCTTTTTGATCTTTGAGAAGTTTTTACAAATTTTCTTCTGCCCGAGTAGAATGTGTTATTGAAGTTGTTCTTTGAACTTTTAAATGCTGAATTCATTCAGGCAAAATTCTATTAAATCATACTTGTTTTGATAAAAATAAAAATTTTTTAACTGTTTTTTTTTTTGCAAAATTTTTAAATTTTTTCTTCGTTCATTTTTTGAATTTTTGTGAAATTTAAAACTTTTTTCCTCAAATTTTAATTAGTTTTTAAAATTATCAATTTTATTTTGAAATAAAAATTTTTAAAAAAATTTCCGTCCTTGATTTTGTTATGAAATTTTTCTTTTTACTTTTTCACTTCAATTTTTTAATCATTAACAAAAATAAATAACAATCTTTTATAAACTATTTTTTTTGGTTTATTTATTTTTCTGTAATCAAAAGAACAATTTTTTTTCTTCTCTTTTCCAATTTTACTTCTCACCGGTCAAATAGCAAAAATTGATCTGATTTAAAAAATTTTCTTTAAGGATTTTTTTCATTTTCTCTTTTTTAAGTTTTTATTCGCGAAAATTCCTCTCAATTTAAAAATTTCTTCTCTCATTTTTTGTTCAAAAATTTTCTCAATTTTCAATCAATTAATTGAGATTTTTTGCAAAAGAATGAGAGCATGGAGAGCAAAAATGATATTTTTTGTTTGTTTATGTTTACATTAAAAAGAAAAAGATTTTTTTAATGTTTTGTGTACTTTACCTTGCATGCATGTTGATTTCATCTAATTACAAAGTATTTACTGTGTCTAGTTGAAGATTTTTATTTCTATGTAGTTGTAAATTCCAGAATTTTTTTTTCTTTGCATGAATGGAAAGATTTATATGGAAAAGAACAGAAATATGAGACATAAACTATTTCAATTCTTTTGAAAAATGAAAAATAAGAGCGTGGCTTTTGTTTATTTTGTTTATTCCACATAAAGTCACAAATTAATCATTGCTGTTTGATGTCTTAATGAATAATTTCATAAATCTTCCAATAATAAAAATTCAAAGAATAATATTGAAAATTCAAAACAATGGTGTTCTATTTATTTGTCATTAAAATTTCTTTAAAATTACATACAAAGAGTAGATTTTTTGATAATTTTCATAAAGAAAACGTTGAAAAAATTCCGTTTTCAGGCTACTAATTGCTAAATTTTTGATACTTTTCTGTTAATTGATAGATTTTTCATCTCTTGATTAAATAAAATCATCTAAAAATTATAGAAAACAATTAATTAACAGAAATTATTTCTTTGATGTAGTAAATCGTTCATTTTGTATGAATTAAAGCTATTAATCTTGTATGTTTTAATAATTCTTCCATATGATTTATTTATTCGAGTCATTTGCCTTATTAACCCATATTTTTATGGTATATTGTAAACATTACATGATTGGTTGAAATGTTTGTGTCTTATTTTTGTTTAAATGGTTTCTACGGTCTTTGCATAAAAATATAATTAATTAAAAAAATTTTGTTTTGATGAATTGTGTCTTATATTTAAACACAATAGAACTATAAAGTTTTTTATTGCAAAAAAATCCTTTATTTTTCAAGATAAATTAGAAAAGTGTTTGAAATAATTAATGACCTGTAATTTTCCTAGATTTTCATAGTTTTTTGGATTTTTAATGATTTTCAAAAAATTGTTACCTCTTTGACTACAAATAGTGTAAAATTGATGAAATTAAAAATTTTAAAATTTTTTCATATTTCGAATTATGTAAGTTGTAATCACTAAAATTTCTAAAATTACTAAAACTTTTGATATAATTTTAATGAAAATTTGTATTGTAAAATCATGTCATGCCAAAAGTCTTCATCCTCACTTTAATTACTAATTTAAGACGTTAGGTTAATATCATTTAAAATTATGTCGAATTAAAACTGTTTCAAATTCAATTCCTAGCAATAAAGAATTATTATCAAGGTGCACTCATTTGTAGCAAAGTCTACTTAAAATTAATCAAACATCTAAGTGCAAACAATTTGAAGTTTCATTGACATTGACCATTTTCATGATCATCAATAAAATCTCTGATTCACAGAGAGAAATAAAAAAGTGAGAAAAAGTTGCTCACAAAAGTACAAGTAAATAAGAGTAGAAGAAAATATGAGCAACAAGCAGCAACAGCTGACATTTTTCTCTCAATTTTTAATATGATGTTCAGACTTTAATAGAGAGAAGAAAAAAACAGAATTTCAATTGTCTTTTGATCTCTCATTCACCAATTTTAATTTTTTTTCTCTCTCAGACGTGGCGTGCAATAAGCAAACATTTTTTAATAAAGACAAAACACAAGTTATTCTGAAGTCATTGTAAAAAGACGTGAAAAAGTTCAAATTTTTTTTTCTATTGTTAAGTGGATCAAATAAAAGAATTACATTGTGCAATTATCTTTAAAATCTTTTGAATTTATTTAAAGAAAAATTATGAAATAAAAAATTGCAAAAGTGTGAAGATGTGATAAAAAATTCATTGTTTGGAAAAGTGACAAAAGAATTTAAAGAAATATTAATTAAAAAAATTGTAAATCTTGATATGAAAATGACAGTTTTTTAAAATTATCTGAAATTCCAATAATAGCATTTGTGGTTCAAAGGAAATAAACTAAAATATGCAGTGTAATAATTAGACTTTGATATTACTATAAAAAAACAGACTTGACTTATTAAAAAAATATCAATTTCAAAAGACACATGGAAAGTTTCTTAGTCAACATTTTGCTACGTCAATTTGTATTCAATCTTTAAACTCTGGACCATGAAATTAAAATTAACAAAAAAATATTAAAGAAGTAATTTAAAAACATCTGCAAAACGTTCAGTAGCTTTTAACAAGCATCAAACAAGAAAAAAAGTGAAGTTGATTTTCAAGGGCGATTCTTGAACAGCCACACAAGTGAGTAAATGAAGACAAAAACGAAATAAAAGATCAAAACGTGTAAGAAATATTTTTGCCTTTTTATTTTATTCAGAAGATAAAAAGAATTTTTTTATGACTCGTTTTAAGCATGCATATTTTGTTGACTGGTTTCAAGGTAAAATTTATATTTATGTTCTTGTTGGGCAATAAATGACTCTTCTTGTTCTCTAGTTTTTGTCACTAGACTTTCAAGTATTCAAAATAAAAAACTGACCAATTCTTTTTTAACAAATTTTTTTATATTAAAATTGTTTATAAATTTGAAAAAAAAAAACAATCAAAAAATTAGGTTCTGACAGTTGCGTGCATACTTGACTATATGCTTGCAAGTTAGCTTACAATAAAATGAGTCTAATTTATTTGATTTAGTCAAAACTTTGTAAACTTAAAAATCATTGACTATCATACAAATTGACAAAATTTAACGAGATTGAATAAAATCAGAAAATTTTTTAATGAAATAAGAGACTTTTTTGTAAAACAACTTGCATGCATTTAGTCAAGCAAGTTTGCTCATACTAGTCAAGTTGTGAACCCTAAAAATATTTATTCTGGTAACAAAAAAAAATTATTTTAATTTTTTTATTATCAAATACTTTTTGGTAATATTTATTGCCACTTTACAATAAAAATTATAAAAATGACTATTCTGTTTTATTTAAATAAAAAAATTGTGACAATAAAAATCTTCAATGTCAAAAATTTAAAATTATTACATGTTAAAATTTTATTAACAACGGAAATAAAAATTGATTAACACGTAATCAAATTTTGATGTTTATCACTTCATTTACAATAGTGTCTTAATAAGTTCAAGTTCAACACAAACTGTATATTCTTTGACAAAAACTTTTGACTGTAATTAAATTTTTTATATCTCAAAATAAAAAAAACTTTAAAAATAATTTTTAAAAAGTCACAAAATAAATTTTTCAAAAAAAGTGACTTGAGCAAAAATATTTTAAATGTAGGTCAATATGAGTAAGTCAAGCTTTTTTTACCTTATATGACCACTTTAGGCATTGAAAATTTTAATATAGAAATTAATTTTGTATTGTGCACTCAAGTAAAACGAAATGAACAACTTTTACTTACTTACAACATTTTTTATATTGTCCACAAACTTATCAATCAATAAATCATAGGATAAATAAAAGTTTTAGTTAATTTTTAGATAAGATATAAATATTTATTACTTTCATAAAAATGTTATCAATTTTTCATGAAACTGACAAATTTTTATGTTTTTCTTAATTTTAAAAAAGGCACAAAATTGTTTATAATTTTTATTTATCTCAATTGCCTAAGTCTTTTTTTCAATTTTTTGAATCTTTGAACTCACTTTCTTACTATTGTAATTTTTTTTGAATTTACATTGCATTTCAAAATTAAATGATTGAAACAAAAATTTACTTTAAAATCCTTCGTAAATCTGCAAAAAAAATGTATTAATTCAAGTTTTTGAAATATAAATTTTATTCATAAAAATTTCTCAATTTTATGCAAAACAGCAAAAGCTCTCACTTTAAACCAAAATATTTCAATGCCAAACTCATAACTTTTTTTGCCGGCTCGCATAGTTTTTATATTTCTCTCTTTTTTTGAGTAAGGTCAGTGAGCTACGCAATAAAAATTTAGTTTCAACTTCTCGTAATATTTTTGGCTATACGTGAAGCAAAAATTGTACGCTCTTCAAAACAAACACTACTGACAAAGTACAGTACAATGTCAATGACATTCATATGATTTCCTTTTAACATGCTGCAGTTTATCTTTTTTATTCCACTTGACTTTATGTTCGAAGCATTGAATTGAGTTATTAATGAAGTAATAATGCAGACTGTCAAGGTTATTGCAAGAAATAAAATAAAATTGATCAATTATTGTCATGGAATTAAATTTTTATGCTTGATGACAAGATAATAAATAAAAATTATTTCTTTGTTTCTTACAGAATGTCAATTTGCTTGGATTTTGTTGAAAATTGTGAGCAGCCGACAGGATTTTTGATCTCATTTACTGTCATTTATTATGCTTTTGTTACAGCTGTGGTAAGAAAATTTGTAGAATTTTGATGGAAGTTTAGAATATAAGAAGAAAATTAGAAAGCTTTAAAACGATTTATTGTGATTTGACTTAGAAAATCATATTGAAATTTTTCTAATTTACATAATTAAAAATTTGTCTAATATGAAAAGAAAACCGTTAAAGATTTAATTTTTTTAGAATTTAAAATCAAAAAAAACTTCTTTTTAAAATTCAAAACAAAACAACTGAAAACTTCTGTTTAAATTTATTTTTATTTCAGATCCTCACACAACTCATAACAACAAGATATCTCCTAAAAAGACTTCCAAACAATGATGAACTTCTTGTTCTTAAAGCATTAACTTTTGCATCATTTCAAGTAATTTGCTTCAACATAGCGGGACTGTGGGAGGCACGAGATAATGTTCATATCATGTTTCGTGTCATAATTCTTGTATTTCAACTTCTTTCAATTCTACTTTTGAATGTGTTGATGATAATTGCATTTTATGAAATTAAAAGGAATCGAAAATATGAAGAAGTTGAACGAGATGATGAAGATGACTTTTATCGTGTTGATTTGAATGAATTTGATTTTTTAAAGACAAAATTTGCTTTTATTGTCTTTGGGATGATTTACAGTGCTGTCATCGTGGTGAGTTTGTGAAAATGATTTTTTTTAAAATAAAAAATTTAAATTTTTTTACTTTACTGTTTTGTTTTAGATTGGACTAGCATTGATTTGTGAGTTGTATGCAAATGATTCCTCAGTTGGTTTTAATAGTGTTAATTTCAAATCATACAAGGTTACTGAACATTTTTCAGAAGGTTAAAAAAATTTGTAAAATTTTGCAATAATAATTTTAAAAACTGGCTTGTAGGTAACTTTTTTATCTGCTATTTATTATTTAATAAAAAAATATATTTTAAGGTATTTTACAAAATTTGATTTATTAAATTTATAATTTAAAATGACTTTTTAAATTTATGTTATTTTTAATATGTGCAAAATTAAAAAATAATTTAATTAAATTTTTTGTAAGTCAACTTGCAAACATTTAGTCAAGTCACTATGCAAGCTACCAGTCAAGTAAGCATGCAAGTGACGAACTCTATTTTTAAATCATTGTGAACTCTATCAAAAAATCATCAAAATTACCAAAAAATTTTAAAATTTATCAGGAAGGAAAAACTTTTTTCAAAAAATGATTTTGAAAATCAAAAATCATAAACTAACGGTAGCCAATGAGTCCAATTGATTATTAAGTATGATTATAGACAATTTTCAAACGACATTTATTCATTATTTTTTTTATATTCACAACAATATTCAGTAAAATATTTTTTGAGCATTGATTGCAGTCTGACATTTATGACAATTAATTTTGAATATTTTATGATTTAAATCAAGGTGTGGAAAATTTCTAGGTACCTAATTAAATCAGCTAAAAATCTCTAAAATTCTCCAATAAGGCTAAAAATCTCCTTAATTTCTTTTTTCTTAAGTTTCTACATCTTGATTTTGTTTCACTTAATTCTAAATAAAATTATTGATTATTAGCTGGACAAACTTTTGCGTGCCTTCTATTCAATTTTATTTGTGTTTTTGCCTTCTTTTTACCTAATTTAATTCGTTTTACTTTCAAAACTTTTCTTTCCTTCTTGATCGAAAATTTTCTTTTGAAAATTTTATAAATTTTTGCAAACCAATGCTGGAAAATATAAAAATGTAAAATTTCACAGAAAAATACGAAAGTTGCTAAAATTAATCCAGTTCTAAGTTGATAAAAAGCAATTCTAACTTCTTTCCATGTTAACAAATTTTCATCAATTTTTTCAAAATATTTTCTGCTTACACCGAAACTTTTTAATTCATAGAATTTTTCCCATATTTGCAATAAACCGCTTTCAAATGACATGTCAATATATTTTTGAAATAAATTTCTAAATGGATTTAATATTCAAACTTCAAGTTGAGTGTAATGCGATAAAATTTTTTCTGGTAGCACATAATAAGAATCTGGTGACCAATTATTCATTTTCTCATACATTTGTACAAAATTGCATTGTGAAATTATAATTCGATCACCAAAATCATTTGCAAAATATGTGACATGTCTTTCAATTTTAATTCGATCTTCTGCTTCAAGTTTTTTATATTCATTTCCATCTTTTAAATAGTAGGAAACAAAACCATCCATTGTAAATTTTTCATTATTATCAATGAGTTCTGTGATACTTTTGTATTTCATTTCAGCAGTTGAAACTGTCATAATTGATGTAAAAACTGCATTGAAAATTAAATTATAAAAAAGCATTGCGATTACAAAAAGTTGTAACATGACAGTCAAAACCAGTCGATTATTTCTTAATTTTAGTGTTTTGTCATAAGCACTTGCCCATAAATATAAAGCAGTTTTAGTTACAGAATTATTTGCACCACGTTTTCTATAAAGACTCCAAATAAAAATAATTAAAACGCTCGAAATAACCACGAAAAATTTTTGATTTCCGCCTATGAATCCTAAAAATATTTCAAAATTTTCTAAAATTGTTCTTGTGCTTGGAACTATAAAACAAAGTCCATTTTGCTCATAAACATCAAGCCTTGAATCATAAGAATCAATTTTTAATATGTCAAAAATTAAAAGATCAAAATTTTTATTTATTAAAATTTTCTCAATTTCCTGAATTATCAAATTTGAATCTTTTGTTGACCAAACAGTTAAATTAATTTCAGCATTTTTAATTTTTGAAATTTCCTGAATAAAGTACAAATATTTTGAGAAAATTTCACCGGTTGATTTTTCAGTATGTGCAAATAATTGAGAAATAAAAACTCGAAAATTATAACCATTTAAATTTTTCAACTTATCTGGAAAAATTGTGGTCATTATTTCTTCTCGTTTGATTCTTTTATGAATTTTTGTTTTGTTAAAGAAAAAGTTGGCTGTTAAAACAGTTGTTTCACCATCAAAATCTTCATAAACAATTGCAAAGTTAAAAATATATAAAGTTTCCATTGTTGAAGTGAGTGAGTTTGCATTTTCAGAATTTGAAGTAACGATGAGGAATTTTGACATGAAATTCATTGAAAGTGATGAATTGTTTGATCTGCGTCTAACAAAGTGGTAAAAAGTTACCTGGGATATAAAAAGTAAAAAGTTTGAATTTCTTTTTATGTCAAAAAATGTCATTACTCAAAAATAAAAAGAATTCAGTAAAATAAATTTTTTGAACCAACCAAATTTTGACCAAAATTTTCTAATATTTCCGGTGATCAGGAAAAAAATTATTTTTATTTGGCGTCGGGACAAAATAAAATCTCACTGTAGTGACTCAAAGAGTTTCTTAAAACTAAATTATAAATTTACCGTATCAATTTTGTCAGCAATCAAAATAACTAATTCTGCATTTACTGCTTTGATTTTATCAACAAAATTTTCTCTAAAATCAAAATTTATTTTTGCCATTTCATTTTTTGACAAGCAGTAAGAAATTTCATCAATCAAATTTTTCTCAAAATAATTTTCCATTGTTGTTCCAATTGCCACAAATTTTGCATTAGAATTTTTTCTTTTCAAATCAAAAATGGCACGACAAAAAAATTTTGATAAATTTGAATTCTTTTGTACAATCAAATTTTGAAATGAATCAATTTGTTGTAAAATCGATATGAAAATAAAAAGCAGAGAGAAAATTTTGAATTGTTTCATGATTGAATGTTGATTGAAAACTGAATAAAAATTAAAGCAAAATAGATAGAGAAAATTTCATATTGAAAAGGTTTTAAATTAAATGAACTTCAATTAAAATTTAATTGATTTTTTTTATGAACTATGTAGGTCAGTAAGGATAAAAAATAATTTTTTATTGATTTTATCTATTGGCAATTTTTTCCTAATTATAGAAGTCTTTTTGTTCTTTTTTTGCTTGATATTTTACTTGATGTTTTTTGTCAAGTTGATGTCAACTTGACTTAAATAAAAATAATTTTATTTTATTCAAATTTTATTTATTTCATTTGAAATTCAATAAATTTGTATGAACGTCTATGATTCTTTAATTTACTGCCAGTTTTAAAAGGATTAAATTCAATCTGAATAAAAAAAATTATGTTTTTTACATAAAATTTTATTTACAAACAAAAATAAAATCGATCAGTGACATCAGCAAGCACTGAATAAATAAATATCAGCTGTATAAATAATTTCAGCCTTCTCTCATTTTTAAATTCTTATTTTACTCACTTGTATTTCTTACATTGCCTAATAGGTTGTATCATCATTAGTTTTCTGACATGAGACTAATTTGTCATATCGCGATCAGTTTTTTTGCATTGTTTTTACTAGTGAATGGAAAACGTTATCTTAAATGTGGATATGTTGATAGTAAATGCTTTGCACCTGATAAAAATGGAAGCTGTAAAACACTGCCACTTTGTCCTACCGGAATGAAACGTAGATTTACTGGTTTTGAATGCTGTTGTGTTCTTAGAGATTCTTTTAAGGGTAAAAAAGGTTAAAAATCAAAATTACTGAAAGACAAGTTTTAAAAAAAAATATTTTTTTAGTGATTCCTGCAATTGTTCAAAATGAAAAGATAAAAATTCTCATCGATACTCTCGATTCAATTGATAATTGTTTTGATAAAGTTGAAAATATTCTGCAACATCGTAAAAAACATTCAACATCAAATGAAAGTGATAAAAAAGTGAGAATTGAAACATTGGGAAGAAAAGTGAGTGACATAATGAGAGAAGGAATTTATAGACTTGCATTGCTTGTTGATGTTGAATTTGAGACACTTTTAAAAATGATTTTTGATGAAGAGAAAATTCATGAAAATGATAAAATTTTACTTGTGTTAAAAGAAGCTGATGAAATTTATGACAAAGGCAATGAAGTGCTGGAAAAAATTGCAAAAATTAAATAAAAATCTTTTTTTTTGTAATTTCTATCCACAAAAAAATTCTTTTTTATTCTAAGGTTTTATTTTCGTAAAATTTCTAAGAAAAATAAAAGGTAAAAGTTTTTGGACGGACTTAAATTTATTTTAAATATTAATTTTTCTTTGTCATTATTGTGTCAAGGTTTTATTTTTATATTTTTGTAAACTTTTAAAATTTCAAAGAATGCAAAACATTTTTTTCAAAAGTATGTTTTAAGTTTTTTATAAATTTCCTATAAAATTTTTTTAGTTAAGTTCAAGGTATAGAAATGAAGACGATTGGGCAAAAAATCGCTAAAATTTGCTTAAAATCGCATCATTTTCATACCTTAGTTAACTTTGAAATTTTGCACTCTTTGAAAATTTCATTCAATTTTTTCTGTGTGAGTTTTTAATAAATTTTGATCAGCAAGCTTTTAGGCAAAGTTAACAATAATCTACGATTATTTTAAGGTTTTGATTATTTGATGTCTATTTAAATGACGGTTTCTTCGTTGAACCGCGCTTTTTTATATATTTTGCTTTTAGGCAATATCTGATTTTACAAACTTTTTCTTCTAAAAAGTTTTTAAAAAATTTATTTTAATTGGTCCTACTGATTTTGAACTATTAGTTTCTATATTCTGTTTTTATTCTTCTAGTTATAATTTAAGACATTCAAATTCAATCTAGATATTTAAGATTTCCTAATAAAAACTTGCCTTCAACTACACTTACTGATCAACTCACACCATTTTAATCTCTTTCAGATCTTTTAATTTTTGTCAATTTCTATTTCTTTTAAAACATAATAAATAAGGCCACTAAGGTCAGAAGTAAAATTTTCGTTGCTGGATTTTGTGTAAATGAAGGAGCACCATTGCAACCATCAGTATTGCATGTAAAAATACATGATCGATATTCTTGCTCATCTCCTTTGTTTTTTACATAGTTACAGTAATTACCGAGATCACGTGATGAACAGTATCGAATTGCTCCGATTCCGCCTAAAATTTATTAATGAAAAATTTTAAACTAGATTTAGAATTTTTAAAAAAAAATTATAAGTAAAAATAGAATTCGAATTTGCATGCATATTTTTTGTCAAGTTGATTTCAAGTTGACTTAAACTAAAATGTCTTCAAAATAATTTAGATAAAATTTAATTCAATTAAAATACATCGAATATAAAAGAATCATTGACTTTCATTCAAATTTGATGAATTTCAAATGAATTAAAAAAATCTGAGTCAACTTGAAATCAACTTGACAAAAAATATGCACATATCAAGTAAAAAATTCATGCAAATCAGAACTAGATTAAAATAAATTTTTATTATTGTGCAATAGAAATTTTACTAAAAACTTTTAAAAAGCTAAGGGTTTTACGTGGCAAAGATTTAAGGACTGTTTGGATATTTTTTAAAGAAAAATTTAATGTTTTTCAATGCAAAATAACTTTCATAAATTGTGGCAAAATATGAAAGTTCTTTTAAATAAACTGCTTATGATTTTCACATAAAGCAATTAATAAAGCTTAGAAATTTTTTTAGATTCAATTTTAATCTAACTTCATGATATCTGAACAATCCTTTAAAAATTCATTATAAAAACGAATCAAAAAACTCAACAAAAACAAACAAAAAACTCTAACAAATAAAAAAAAACAAAATTCATAAAAAATCACAAAAAATATTTTTTTTGTTTACTTTCAAGTGAAGTTGATTTAATGCAATATTCAGCTTCAAAAACATGATCACACGGTTGTGGTTTGAGTGTACTATCTGGCATATTGATCATTAAATCAGAACATTCGATCGTTTTTGATGAGTCACATTGATAGCAGTCAATTGTTAGTACTGGTTTAGAAATTTTATTAGTATGTTGAGAAATTTGTTAGTCAAGTGTAAATGAATTTGGGTAAAATTTTAGTTTAGTAAGTTTTAATAAATTGATTAACTTTGAACATCATTTTTTTAAATTTAATTTTGTTAGAAAATTTTCATCGATTTTTAATCAAAAATTTGTAAAAAATTGACCAAAAATTAGTAAAAATTTGATCAAAAATCAGTTAAAAAAATTGACAAAAATTCTAATTAGATTTTAAAAAAATTATTTTGTTAGTTTTTTTCAGCCACCTCAAAAAAAATTGCATTTTTTTACATTCCAGTTTTTGTTAGTGAAATTTTCAAAAGTAAGGAAAAAATATCATTTTTTATAAACCTTCATAACGTCCAATATGTTTGATGCAATATTTTGCACCATGAACATTTTCACAATCGACAGGTTGAATTTCTGGCTGATCATATCGTTCAAACCATTCACTGCATTGAAATGGTTGTGCACTACTTGTTGTATTACAAACATAACATTTGATTGAAGATGCTGAGAGAAATTGATTGTCGATGTTTCAAATTTTGTCGTCATTTTTAATATTTTTTAGATCCTAAAGCTTTTTCTTCACTTACCTGATTTGACAGCAATTAAAATTAAACATGAAGTGATAATGAAGCTCTTCATTTTCTTGGGTGGGGCGAATATTTCACTCTTTTGGCTTAAATTTATTGAAACACAGCAAAATAATCCAGTACAACTGATTGGAATGAGATTCACGGAATGTTTGAGATGTTGTCGATTGAATGAAACCTAAAATCGAATTTTAAAATCAGAATTAAGAAGGAAATTTAAATTTCTGTGCAAATTGTTTACTTGTGATTTTAAAATAAAAAAGAATTGTTATGAAATTTTTATTAAAAGCGCTTTTAATGACAGACGGACAAGAATTTTAATATTTTTGTTATTTTAAATTGTCAAAGGGATAGAAATAAAGTAAAAATTAATGAAATTAAATTTATTAATTTTTTAAATGTAATTTTGCATAAAAATTGTGATCAAAATTTATTTCTTATAAAATTGTTGATAATTTTTTAAAAATTTCAAATCTCAACTTGATCCTCAAAGTCCACACAAATCAGTGCCCTACAAAAAGTGCATTTCCAATACTGTTATGATGTCATCTATTTATTTATTCAATATTTATTGTTAAAATTTATTATACAAAATTCAACAACAACCTGTGTCTTGTTTATGCCTTAAATTGAATCATAAAAATTTAAATGTGCCGTTGTTAGTGAAGTAAAAGTGCCAAAAGCAGTATAAAGTGAGCTAAAAAGTGTCGAATTTGTGTGGAAGTGAAAGTAGATCAAGTTACGACTATTAGCAAGATGCATGTGCTATTTGAGAGTATTTTGGCCACTCGAGATCTTTCTAAAGCTGGTGAATTATTTGCCATTGAAGATTATCGAATTGTTGAAAGTTTGACTGATGTTGTAAGTTGGATTTTTTTAAAATTTTAAATATTTTTATGACGACAAGTGAAATTTGTGAAAGTTAAAAATTAAAAACGAAATTTCTAGAACTAAAAACTTAAACTTGATTCTTTGATTTTAGTTTTTAGAAATTTCAAGAATAATATCACAGCCACAATATTTAGATTCAACAAATGATCAATCTGTGATAGAAATTTGTCTTAATCGATGTACATCATGCATAAGAGAAACAAATACAGCAGAGCAACATTGTGCAGGTTTAGTTCAGTTACTTGAGACATGTTACAAGTACAATCATAAACCATCATCTCGTGGTGAAGATCCACCACATGCAAAACTATCATCTGACCTTATTTCTTGTATTTTTCTAAATTATAACAAAAAGACAGTGATGGAACAAGCATTGCCAGTTGCAGTGAGATTTTTGAATAAGGAAAATAAGGAAATGTCAAGAAATCTTGCAAGTTATTTGTCATTGGCTGCTATTGAATATACTGACCTACTTGTGCCTCATATTGAAATAATTTTAAGGTCTTTAATTCATGGCAATTTTAGTCTATCAAGAGTTGTGCTTCAACTTTATG
This sequence comes from Polypedilum vanderplanki, assembly GCA_018290095.1. NCBI lineage: Eukaryota > Metazoa > Arthropoda > Insecta > Diptera > Chironomidae > Polypedilum > Polypedilum vanderplanki. Next base: position 11,096,886 of record CM031382.1, read on the forward strand.
AAGTTTCACATGAGCCAGCAATTACTGTCAGAACAGGCAGCATCATTGATATTTTGTCCAAATGTGAGGAACTTGATAAAAATATTTTGCTTCAATTACTTGAGCATATTATTGGTGATTGTAATGACTACAATCATGTGATCATTGAAAAACTTCCACAATTTTTTGATTTAATTCTAACTGGTGGAACTGCAAGTCAAACTCTCAATGTTTTACTCAAAGTTGCTCGAAAAAAGCCATCAGCATTTAATGAATATGTTGGACTTTTAATTCTTACAGCACAGAAAAATCCAAGCACTGTTCCACTTGTTGGACAACTTTTGGCAGCAATTGGTATGAAAAATAAAGAAAAAGCTTACATTGCACTTGAATTTATTATGGAAAATTTACCACAAGTTGATCGTCCATCACAAACGACATTATTACAAGAAGCTGTTAAACTTTGCTCACAATATCCAATTTTATTTAATGATAAACTAACAGCAGTTATAAGACAAAGAAATTTGAGCAATAATTCAATCCATAATTCAACACCACAATTAATGACCAGTGGAAATGTGACAATTGTCAATCTTAACTCATCACGAACATATCACAATACTCAGCAACAATTGACAAGTCAACAGCTGCCAATTAACAACAACAGTTCAATTCCAATCATTCCTCAACCATTGGCCAATGCAAATTCGACAACAATAAGAAGAAATAAATTTGATTCACGATCAACCAACAGATTGCATAGTGCTGGTTCTAATAACATCACTGTCAATTCATTGTCACAAGCTAACAATTTAAGTTGCATTCGATTGTCATCGTCACAACATATTCATCAAATTCCAAGTGTCTCGAGGAATTCATCAACAATACCACCACCATTGAGTCAAAATGTAAGAAAAAAATTTAGGGTTCGAACTTGTATGCATATTTTACTTGATATGCGCATATTTGTCAAGTTGATTTCAAGTTGACAAACACAAAAATGTTTCTAATTCATTCAAATTTTATTTAATTTGGTCAAAATTTTGCTAACCTAAGAACCATTGGCTTTTATACGAATGAGCAAAATTTTAACCAATTTAAATAAACTTTGAATGAACCAGAGAAATTTTTTGTGAGTCAACTTGCATGCATTTAGTCAAGTCACTAGCCAAGTATGTATGCAAGTTTAAACCTTAGGTAAAAATAATTTAGAAATTTAATAATGATTTTTAAAAATTTTATAGGTAATAATAACAGGTGAAAATAAATTTGGTCTTCCAAGCACAAAAGTCACAACTGATGGTCTTGTAACAGCCTCACATCATCGTCGTACTGGAACATTTTTTGGTTCAAGCAATGGCATATCAATAAATCAATCAATTGGCAACATTAACCATCAAAATCACATTATTTCTGTTCATCACGTTACTCCGTCCACAACATCATTGGCATCACCAGCTTCATCAGCTGTTCATGTTATTCAACCTAGTGAGCCACCACCACCAGCTAAACCACGCAATAATAAATCTGTGACATTGCTCAATGCAAATAATAATTTTAATCATCGTATGAGCGTCTTTGAACCTTCAGTTCGTGATACAATTCAACATTTTTGTGAGAAACATTTGAATAAAATTAAAACTTATATGAAATCAATTTATGAACGACTTCCACCAGCTGCAAAATGCACAATTGAAGAAAGAAAGTCAAAAAAATTTGCAAAAATTCATTTTGCATGTCAAGCACGATCGAATGCGCATTGTTTGTATTCAAAGAATTTTTTCAGCATGCGAACTAAATTTGCAAAAACTTGGATTCATTTGATGTTTTTGGATTTGCAGTCAAGAGCTGAACATGCACTGAGTTCTTATGATCCAAGTGTATCAAGTTTAAAACATTGCTGGGACACGTTGAGGATTGAAAATAAAACTTTCATTACATTGGTCACATCTGCTTTTCCTCCAATAAGAGAACTTGATTCTTTGATCGTTGAACTTCGACATTCTGGATATTTTGATGTTTTTGAACAAGGAAGATCAATTAGAAGCAGCTGCAATAGTTTGATTGATGATTTGCATTTTGCTTGCTTTTTGTAAGATTTTCTTTTTTTCATTACTTAATTTTGAAACTGAATCAATTTTTTTAAAAAAATATTTTAGATGCAATCATCCAGAAAAAGCAACATTATTCATTGAAAATCGATCACAACCAGTTATTGAAGGACAATTGAAAGAAAAGAAAGGAAAATGGCGACTTTTTAAACGATGGCGAACTCGATATTTTACATTATCAGGAGCTCAACTTTCTTATAAAAATTCTGTAAGTTTTCAATTCTTTTAAAGTTTTGGTAGTAAGGAAATAATTTTTATTTTAGAGTGGTGATTCATCAACTCAAACAACACTTGATGTAAATCAAATAAGAAGTGTCAAAGTGTCACGAAGTGCTCGAAACATTCCAACTTGCTTTGAAATTTTTACTGGCAATCAAACGCTCGTATTGAAACCAACAAATGTTGATAAAGCAGAAGAATGGGTTCAATATTTGAGTATTGTTGTTGCAAAACACAACAATTGATTTTTTTTTTTGTCAAAATTTTCTGGCAGACAACATTTTTATCAAGGTGTGAATATCTAATGGAAAATCATGTTTTGCCACAGAAATATGAGAGAACAAAAATTAAATTTTTGACAAAAGTTTATTAAGATTTTTAAAATTTCAATCCAATACATGACCTACAATTTTAATCGATTGTTTTGCCTAAAAACTTTTGTTTTCATACTTCATACTTAAATTTCAATTATTTTTTATTGTTAAAAATTTTCTTAAAATAAAAAATTCAGATGCTTTTGCATGAGAATTTAAATTTTTTTCTGAAATCTTCATTAGGCAAGACATGATTTTCTTAAAAGATAAACACAACCGATTTTTTATACAATAATATTGACTTTTTTTGTATTTTTATCGTTAATAAAAAAGTTTTTTTTGAAAAATTTACTTAAAAATTTAATAGAGTTTTATTAAAAATTTAACAAAGTTTTCAATTTTTTGGACTTCTAAATCTAGTTTAAGTTAAAAGTAAGATTTTGAAATTCTTTGAATTATTCATTGAAAATTTTTTATTTTTTAAAGCTTCATTAAAAATCAATGTATACCAAAAATATCTAATATGATAAAATAATAATTTGAAATTTCGCGAGATAAAAATATATTTTTCATATCTTCTAAAGGTTTATGTCAAAATAATTGTTGCAGTTGTTTTTATTTATAAGTTCTAAAAAGTGTTTTCTCTCCATGCTTTTTAACGTAGCATGAGTAAAATTTAACATTTATTCTCATTAAACAACAACACATTTTAATTCAATAAAACAATTGTTAAAAGCAATAAAAACATTGAATTGAGAGCAATGAAATTTTAATAAATTGTCGAAATAAAATAATCGTTGATCAGTAAAATGTTTTCTGTTCCAAAATTAAGATGAAACTTTTTATCTGCTTTTTGTTCATCATTCAGTTTGGTTAGATAAAAAAAATTAATTTAATTTTTTCTTTACTGAAAAATTTTTGTTATTTCATCGACTGTTTTAGTTTCAGTTAATTTTTATATTTTTAAATAATTTCCTAATAAAGTTTTATTTTATTTCTATATTCTTTGACAATTTTAGCAGTACATGCAGGTAAAATATAATTGAACTTATTACCTTAAATTATTTTTATTTAAACAAATCATTTTAATGCTTTTATGCTTCATTTATTTTGAGATACTGAATTATTTAAATTTGTTTTGTATTTTACAATTTTATAGCACCTCAAGCTTCTACAGTAGCGATAATAAGCACAGCTTTTGTCGAATATCCTTTAGGTGAGTATTTTGAAAATGTTTTTGAGCCAATTTTAATTTAATTTAGTTACAAATCCACCAACAACTTTGGGTAATTCATTTACTTTATTTAATAATTATTTTTTTAATTCATAATGACTTAAAATCTTGCACTAATTAGAAAAATTTTTATTACGAAAGTTTTTTTTTATCGAAATTCGAAGATTATCTATAAGTTTTTGTAGTAAAAATTACATTTTTAAGCCAACTTCACTATGTATTTATAATATAAATTTCATTGTATTAAAAATCTTTCTTAACAGCGCCAACAACAATTACAACTTTGGCACCAAAGTCGAGTTCGAATTCAAACTTATCTGGATCAAAAACAAGCAAAGAACGTAAACAAAATTCTAAATCAAATGCAACTAAACCACACTCAAAATTTGTTTTGGGAATGAATTGGATATACGATATTTCCATAATAAAGCCATAATTTCATTGTGAAAATAAAACAATACTTCCGTGCGTAAGCGTTTAAAAAGTTAAAAAGAAAATTTATCTAATTTTTTTTAATTTTAACTGTTGGTAAACCAAATTATGCTTAATTTGAATAAAATAAAAAATTTAATTGTAAACTGAATTGATTTTCTTTTACTTCAGCAAATTAATTATTTAGTTTGAAAATTTTCATAAAATTTAGGAAATGAAATTCCTATAATATTCTTTTAAGTTTCATATGTATTTCTGTAAAATGGGTTTAAGTCTGTTTATTTTATTACATTTTAGAGCAGATGTAATCGTTAGAAATAATTAAATAAACGTTGAAAAAAGTTGTTACACTAAAAACTGCTCAAACTTAGTTTGAATGAATTCATAAAAGGTTAAAAGTTTCATGAAATTTGTCTTTACTGATTTTTTGAAAGTTTCACTAGAAAAAAAGACTTTGTTTTATATACTTTTTTAAATTTATATTAAAATATTATTATATATTATACAATTTTATATTATAACTATAATTCAACATTTGTTAAAGATTTTTTGATTTTCATACATGTTTTCTACAAGTTTTGATTTTAAAATAGCTTCTGAAATTTTAACATGAGTTTGAATTTTTTTTTAAGTATAAAAAAAGTGCAAAAAAATTGTTGAATTGTCACTGTAAAACTAAAAATATTTTCAAATTTATTACCAAAAAATTCATTTCATTTTGAATAAAAATTAAATAATTTATTTTCTTATTTTAACCAACAATGCCACCAATAATTTTTCCAATTGTCTTCCACCAACTTTTTTCATCAATTATCAATTGATCAGAGCAGCAATGAATGATTGTTCCATTTTTAAAATCCACAGACTGCTTGTGTGACTCGCATTCACAATTTTCTTCAACATGCCCAAGTGAACACACAGGACAATGTGGAAAATCTTCAGCAAATGAAATGACAAATAAAATAGTTGTGATGAGGAAAAAAATCAAATTGACTTTCATAGTTGAGACTTGAAATTTACTTTAAAGCTTTCTGTGAATTTGCTTAGATTTTTATACCAATTTAAATTTATTTCCTTATTTGTTTAAAAAGTGAACTGCACAAATATTTATTTAATAGCTAGAGTTTTTACATTTACATATCACGTAATATTAAAAAAAATTTAATGATTATGATGAAATTTTTTGAAATATTTTTGCTGGTCAATAATTGAGGTAATTATTGAATTGATCAAAAATTAATTAAAATAAAAATTTTTTTGAATTTGATTAAAAAATATATTTCAATGCATTTATTGTTAAATTTACAAGTTACGAGAAAAAGTTTTTAATTTTTTAGCTTTTGAATAAAAAAGGGTTAAAAAGATACATTTTATTCTGTTAGTTGTTGTCTATATTTCAAATGAAGTCTGTTTTTTATTTACTTTTATCACATTGTTTTTAAACGAACACAAAAAAAGAACCGTTCTCGTGGTAAGAAACGATCGAGACCTTATGAGTAAATAATCATCAAACCTTACAGAAATTTTTCAATGTCAATGACAAAAAAAAGAATTAGAGAAACGATAACATTTTATTTACCATTTCGATAAGAATTTTTATTTTTCTGAAAAGTTTTTATAATTTGTACAATAAAATTTTTGACTAATTTTTTTAATTCAGTTATGACCGTTTTATGAAAGGAAGTGAAGATGGAAAATTCCTGTGAAATCATAAACTCTTTTACAAAACATGTGAAATGCAAATGTAAAAACACTAGCTATTAAATAAATATTTGTGCAGTTCACTTTTTAAACAAATAAGGAAATAAATTTAAATTGGTATAAAAATCATAGCAAATTCACAGAAAGCTTCAAAGTTTCAACCATGAAAGTCAATTTGATTTTTTTCCTCATTGCAACTATTTTAGTTGTCATTTCATTTGCTGAAGATTTTCCACATTGTCCTGTTTGTTCACTTGGGCATGTTGAAGAAAATTGTGATTGCGAGTCTCACAAACAATCTGTGGATTTTAAAAATGGAACAATCATTCATTGCTGCTCTGATCATTTGATAATTGATGAAAAAAATTGGTGGAAAATAATTGGAAAAATTATTGGTGGTTTTGGTAATCACTATGTAAATTCAAACTAAAATTCGTAAATAAATTCAATTCGATAAAAAAAACATAAGAAATTTTTGTAAATTTTTAGTTTCATTTTAAAGGAATTTTCTTTACGTTTTCAAAATTTATTTTATTTGGTCAAAACTTTGCAAATATTAGAATCATTGATTTTCATAGAAATTTGCAAAGTTTTGACCAAAATAAATAAACTATGAATGAATTGAAGAAAATATTTTGTAAGTCAACTTGCATGAATTTAGTCAAGTCACTATACACAAGTCAAGTTTGCATGCAATTACCAAACCCTAGTTAAAACATAACAAACTTAAAATTTATCAACAAAGTTTGTTTTACTCCTAAAATGTTTGCACATTTGATAAAACGAAACTTTAGTATAAAAAAGCTTTTATAAAAATTAATTTTATTCACATATAATAAAGTTTAAAACAGATCTTCAAGAAGATACTGGTCAAAAGTGTATTCAAAAAAAATATTCATTAAACGCGTTCACTTCATTTTTATAGATTTAAAAATTTAGAAAAGTTCACTCAACTATAAACTTTTTATAAAAACTTGTTTTACCACAAAATGTGTTAATCATTTAAAGCTGCAAAAAAAGTTTTTTTTTCATTTGGCGTTCTGGATAAAAATTTAAAGCAACTTTTTGTTTTATAAAATATTTACATTTAAATTGATAAATTTTATTTAAATTTAACACAACAATAGTTAAAGTTTCATAAAATACTGAAGTAAATTTTTAAATAATTCAATTTCCGCTTTACAGCAGATTATAAAATATGGAAAATATAAAGTCAATAGTTTTAATTCTTCTAATTTTTCTGGTAATAAATAGAGTATTTTGTTTGAAATCTCTTTAAATGATTTTTTTATAGACTGCTTCATCATTTGCAAACGACAATTGCATTTTGATACCAGCAAATTTTCCATCAATCGAACAATGTTGCAAACTTCCCGAATTAATTCGTAACAAAATAGTTAAAAATTGTGAACTTGATTGTAGAAGTGATGAAAATCCTTCATGTGCTGATGAATGCTACCTTAAAAATTCTGGAATAATTGAAAATGGAAAAGTCAACAAAACAGCAATATTAAATGAAGGTCAAATAAATTTTATAAAAGAAATCATCAGTGACGCAGTTGATAAATGTGAGAACTCAATTGATGGAATTTCTGATGCAAAATCTCGAATTTCAGCTCTAATAAATTGCATTAAAAAAGAAACATCCAAAGAATGTACTGATTTTAAAACAAGAAAACAATGCAATGAAACTGAGAAATATTTTGAAGATTGCATGCTACAAAAAATTAATTGCAGTCTTTGGCCACGAAGATTTCTTTCCTTCAAATTAACTTATTGTTGTGCTGCTCCAAATTTATTCAGCATAAATTTGACTAAAAATTGTGGAAAAAATTGCGATACTGCAAAAGACTACCAAAAATGTTTTTCAAATTGTCTTTATGACAATTCAGAATTGATTGTTGAAAAAAGTTTAAACAAAAAAGCTGTAGAAAATGCTTTGAATGAAAATCGTTATGACAAGAATGTTGATTGGTCAAAAGTCTATGAAATAGCAATTGATGAAAGCTCGAAATATCAAAAAGGTAAGAACTAGGTTTCGGCACTTGACTTTTATTCTTGACTGGTTACTTGACTAAATGCGTTCAAGTTGACTGACGAAAAAATTTTCTGATTCATACAAAATTTATTTATTTTTTTCAAAACTTTGCATATTTGTACAAAAGCTGTTGATTCTTAAAATTACAAAGTTTTGGCGAAATCAAATGAAATTTGAATAACTTAGAGAAATTTTTTTAAGTCAACATGCATAAGAATAGTCAAATCACAAGTCAAGTATGCATGCAAATGCTGAACTCTAGTAAGAACAAAATTATTTAAAAATAAAAAGCAAATCTGCCGACACGTTTTAAAAAAATCTTTAAAATAACATGACACATTGTGTCAAAATTTATGACACAATCTGTTGACAGTTTATGTTTTCTCCAACTCTGATTTTATTATAGAATTCATTAATGGTGAAGATTTGATGAAATTTGAAAGAAGACTGAAAGCAGAATTAAGAAAAAGGTGCATTGATTTTAAAGGTGAAGGATGCTATGGTATCAAAAAATTTAATAAACTGTGTCCAGATACAATTTATGAGCAGAATAAAGACAAATTGTATAATTAACTTTTTATTAAAATTTTTTATTGCTGTAATTTTGGTGCATCAATTTGCAATGACAAAACTAAAAATGTGCTTAAAAAACAATCTTTTTTTCAACTTGACAAAAAATATGCGCAAATAAGGTAAAGATGCATGCAAGTCCAAAACATATTTATAATCAAACTATAAATAAATAAAAATATTGAACTAACTGACATGGTTTTCATCATTTCTGAAAGTGATTCTTTTACTTTTAAAATAAACTAAATCACACATTGTCATTTAAAAATATGAACTTTTATAGTCATATAAAAATAATTTGTAATCTAAAAAAATTGTTTCTTTAGAGATAAAGAGAGAAATTTATTGTCATGAAGAAAAATAATAAAAACATTGAGATTTTTGTTGTTTGTTCAGGTTGAATCTCAAAATAGAAACTTTTCTTCAGGTAGTAATTTTTTTGTATAAAACAATATGAAAATTTCAAATCTTGATCAGTTTAAAAAAAATTGTTTTATTTGAAACAACAAAAAATTCAAAAAATTTTCAAAAAACTTTTAAAAACAAAAAAGAAGAAGGAGAAACAAATAAAAATGAATTTTATAAAAATATTCATCTTTCTGACAACAGTGACAATAGCAAAAGGATCATTTCAAAATGAAATTGAAATTGAAAAAGTTGAACCTGGATTTATTCGTGAAAATTTAGGCAAAGGAGTTGCAATTAAAGATTATCTTCATATAATTTTTAAATACAATTTGACTTCATTCAATATTGATCATATTTCAAATTTAAATTCAACATACAATCTATTGTGTGATAAATATAAAGAGCATTTCAATAATGTTTTTAGAAATTGTTATTCAAATTACGTCTTGAAAAAGAAAATTGATAAAGTGATTAAAAAATATAAATTTTTAATATCACACAACAAATATGTTGATGAAAATGTATCGGGACAAAAAAGAGGAATAAGAATAAGTCAAATCGATCGAATTCAACAAAAAACGATGCAAGAATTAGATCAAAATTTAAAGTTTTTTGATAAAAGTAACAAAATTATTGACGAAACTCAAAAAAATATTATTGAACATAGTGCTCTTTTAAAAAATATACCAAAAACCTTTGATCTTTTAAAAAATATTGCTGAAGAAATTGAAGCCATTCGTAAAAGTCAATTAGAAATGACAAAATTTTTTGATCATCTCATTACATCAGTTGAAGCTACTTTAGAATCAATTGAAAATTTAATTGAAATAATTGATACAAGTGATAGTAATGAATTTTTTCTAAAATTTGTCACAATTTCGGAACTAAAAAGTTTACTTGCATCAATCGAGTTAAAAGAAGAAAAAAAATTAGCATTTGAAATTAATAAGATACATTTGAATTTGATAAAAAGTTTATTCAAATTTCAAGTAATTTACGAGAATAATGTGATTTATGTTTCAATGAAAATTCCATTGAAAGAAAAGGACAGCAATTATTTGGATTTACAAAGAATTTTTTCAATTCCAATGATTGAAAATAATATTTTGACTTATCTAATTCCTTCATCGAATTATATATTTATCAATGAAAATTTGTCAACTTTTTCACCAATAGATTTAAAAAATGATTGCAACAAATATGATGGAATTTATTATTGTGAAAACGTTAACATTAAATTTAGAAAAAAAATGCATGCTTTTTAAATGAAGTAAATGAATCTGATAAAAAAGCAAAAGCTCATTGCAAATTAAGAAAAACCATATTTGATGGATTTAAAGTTGAAAATTTGCCGATAAAAAACGCTTTGCTTGTGATTACAAATACAGAAAAAACTTTTGTAACTGGAAAAATTGGCACACGTAAAAGAGGTTTGATAAAATTGACAAAAGGATCACACATACTTCGCTCAAAAAGTTTAATTGAACTGAATTTTAATGACGCTTACTATAAATTTGGTGAAAATGATTTTTTAAGCACTACATTTGATAAATCATATGTAAACATTCCAATGAATTTTTCAATCGAATCAAATTTAATTGAAAAAGATGCTTCTTTACTCGTCTATAAAGCAGAGATGGAACTTGCAAAAAACAAAGAAATCATTAAAGAAATTTTGAAGAAAGAGAGTGAACCTACTGAACAAAATGAAGCTCATAAAACATGGAATTTAAAATTCATTCTTATATTGATCTCTGGTATTTTTGCAATTTTTTTCGATTTTGGTAGATACTTTTATAGAAGATTTGTAAAGTATGAAACTAATGAAAATTTTAAAACTGAAAAAAGAATTAGAGAAAAATTACTAATGCAAGAATTTTTTGACACATATGTAAATATTTAATTACCAAATGAAGATTTATAATAAAGATTTTAAAATTAAAATTTCATAATTAAACATTTTTATTTATTTACAATTTTCAGTATTTATCAAGATTTTTCACATCTTGCTTTTTTATTTTAATTTATTCATTTTTTATTTATCTAAGCCATTTCTGAAGTATTTGCAAAAAACAAGCAAATGCATGAAACAATGATTGAAAAACTCCAAAAAATCTTCTCATACGTGCAGCTTTTTTATCAATCATAAATTATTATCACTTTGTGGTAAAGTAAAATAAACAAATTTTTAGTGATAATCCAAAAAGGTCAAAAAAACATGAAATCATAGAAACTATTAGGAGTTCGCTCTCTAGTCAATGATGCTGATATGAAGAACGAAATTGAAGTTATTTGAATAAAAATTTTCATTTTGAGGCTTATTCACGTTCAAGTCTGAAAATAAAATGAAAAACAATCTCAAATTTTGCTTATTTTTTATTTCTTCTTTTCCTGAATCAAAGATCAGTATTCTCCCAAAAATCTTCTTAATTTTTTATAAAAAATATTTTGCTCATTACATTTAAAAATTTTTGGTGATCAAATTTTTCAACAAAAAAAGTAAAAAAATAGAGTTCGGCTCTTGTATGCATACTTGACTGGTGACTTGACTAAATGCATGCAAGTTGACTTACAAAATTGTTTCATTAAGATTTCATTTAATTTGGTCAAAATTTGGTAAATTTGTATGAAAGCCAATGATTCTTAACTTTTGACCGAATTAAATAAATTTTGAAGAAAATACAGAAATTTTTTGTAAGTCAACTTGCATAGAAATAGTCAAGTCACCAGTCAAGTATGCATTCAAGTGCCAAAATAAAAAAAAGTAAGAGTGATTTTATTATTTTGAACACTTTGTATTTTCTAATAATTTTAATATTTAAAAAGAGCAACAATTTTCTTTGCTTTTACTTTCAAAATGGTCAGTAAAGAAATTTTTTGCTGGACAATTGAACCAATTAGCATGATTGTGCTCATTGTCTTCACCATTACTGGCATCAGGAGATGTGCAAGTTAAGACACTATATGAGTCAGTAGCTTGACGTTTGCCACAAACAGGATCAAGATAAAATAATCCTTTTCCAGGAAGAACTTTTCCAATTATTACATTATTATTGATGTTTGTCATTCCAATATAAAATGAACTAAAACCTTCTTTTTGTAAAGTTAATGCATTTTTAATTTTTGCTCCACTACTTGATATTGTCCATTTGTAAGTATAACTTGGATTTTTCACCAAATATTCAGCATAATTTGAATTATCAAAGACTGCAGCACCAGTCAAATCATCAGCATAATTGACACTTGAACTTTGTATTTGTCCTAAAACAAAATTGCAACCATTGACATATTTTCGTGTACTTCTACCAATGAATGAATTGCTGCCTAAACTGAAACCATCAGTTGAAGGATTTGAATTATTTGAATTCAATTGCTTCCATTGTTGCAAACATTTATATTTAGGCCATGGATCACAAACTAAGATTTCAAAATTTCCATAATATTCATCTGTGTTTCCATCATTGCTTGGAAAGTAGCCTCTTTGTGAAACAAATGATCCAAGCTTTGTATGACCATTTTGACTCACTCTTGCAACAGCTGCAGAAAATTGACCAACTGGTGATCTTACAAAAACTGCATTACTTGGAGCTGAATTTGATCCATCATATTTTACCCATGAATAAGTGTAATTTGGATTATCAACTAAATATCGAATGCTGCTGTCATTTATTAATATTTCTTTTTTCTTCACAATTGTGTAAACACCTTTTGGATCTATAACTTGCACACGACCTGGAGTATTCAACCCTGACTGTGTGCTATAACCTACATATGCAACATTGCCACAATCAAATTCACCTGCTGAAATTCCATTTGTAATTGGTGCATCATTTAAATTATATGGTTGCCAATTATTGACTGGAAATTAAAAGAAGTCCGTGAAATGAAAAAATAATTGATATTTTTATTTAGACTTACTGCAACCATTTGGTGAATCAACATTTAGACCTGAGGATGATGATGGAATTGTTGGTAATGGCAATGCTGTTTCATCTAATTTAAAAAAGTTTTCTTTTATTTAAGATATTGAAAATTTATAATTTTACTTACTTTTATGAGTTCTGCATGTTAAAACTTCATAACCATCACTTATAGCTTTGAAATTATTATTATTATCAATATAGTACATAACATTCATATCAGGTAAAACTAAACCAACAAAAACTGTTGTATTTTTAATTACAATTCTTCCAATATATGAAGTCATTCCACTACTTTTTCTTCCAAATTCAATTGCAAAAGGAACAAGTGTGCCATTGCCTGATGGAATCCATTTATAATGATGTCGACTTCTTCTTTTTAAGAACCAAATTTGTGAGCTGTCATTAACAAAATAACTTGGTCTACTTGTGTCAGGGACTAAAATTCCTGGTGGATCAATTTGTATGCGGCCAGCAGCTAATGCCATTTTTCTCCAAATACTTAGACCAACATATGCTTTTTTATCTGGCGCATACAATCCTGCTGAAACTCCATATTCTGCTGGTTCATCATCGAGATAATAACGATAGAATTTATTTGCTATGCAAAAAAAAATTATGAACTTATACAAAAAAAATTTAAAATTGCTTTTCTTTCAAAGTGATTGAAATTTAAAATTAAGATTAACAAATTTAAAATTTATTAGAAAATTAAGCATTCAGTTTTGAAAAATCTCTTAAGAAAACACTTAAGGTGATCTTACCACATTCAAATTCAATTTCTTTCTCCTCACTTTTGTCAGCTTTATTCTGCGTTATTATTACTGTAAATTTTATTATTAGTTTATAAAGAGTTTGGACTTGAGTGCAAGTTGTATGCAAGTTGACTTACACAAAATTGTTCTAATTCATTCAAATTTTATGCAATTTGGCAAGGCGTGAGAATTCTTTGATTATTTTGATTATTTTTGATTATTTTGATTATTTTTTGATTATTTTGATTATTTTTTGATTATTTTGATTATTTGACTATTGCGTTTTTCTCTTTTTCTATAAGTCCTAAAAATTATCTTAATAGCTTTAAAGAAAGCTATGACCAAAAGAAACAGGAATCAAAATGTATTTTGTGGCTTTCAAATACTGTATAGAAACTATTGCTATTTTTGTAAAAGTCCAGTCTTGATTTTTTTTTATTTTTCAGGGTTCGGACTTGAGTGCAAGTTGCATGCAAGTTGACTTACACAAAATTGTTCTAATTCATTCAAATTTTATGCAATTTGGTTGAAACTTTGTTAATTTATATAAAAACATCTTTCACTTAAATTGATAAAGTTTCAACCAAATTGAATAAAATTTGAATGAATTAGAACAATTTTGTGTAAGTCAAATTGCATGCAACTTGCGCTCAAGTCCGAACCTTATTATTAATTTATGGATAACATTCATGTTTATATTTTGTCATAGAATATTTATAATAGAAATTATTTTTATCAAAACTTGTAAACTATGAAAAAATCAATGAATTAACATAAATTTTAATAAATGAGAATAAAAAAATTTAATAACTTCGTATAAAATTTTAGATTTCAAATAAAATTTAAAACTCTAGCAATAAAAGTCTTTTGTTTTGATTCTAATGGTTTAAAATTTCAATTTAGAAACATTGAAACTTCTTAGTCCGAATCAATTGTTCCTGTACTTCTTAGGTCTTCATATTGATAAACTTCCAACTCACCAGTTAAGGTAAAACAAAGAAAAATAAATTTTACGTCTTTCATCTTCAAATTTTAGATTGAAACTGATAATGACTGGCGATAGTTTAAATATAGAGCAAAATTATTTCTTTATTTAAATAAGAAACTTAATAATGTACGAAAAAACAGCTTGCGAGACTTAAAGAAACCACATGACAACCGTCAGAGCAAAATAAATTAAAAATGGCATTTCTATTAAAACAAAATAATAAAGACATCTAAATAGAGCACAAGACTACTTCAAGACTTTTCAAAGTTTTACGATGCTTTCTTTTGCAATTCTGTTTGACTTGCACTTAATTTACAACTGGAAAATAATTTGATATTTATTTTAGGATGAAGATATGTCTGCTTTTAAAAATAGATTTGAACTTTTTAGCTGCAAAAGTTAGTCATTTATTAAATTTTCTTAATTGATTGATTTATTCAATGCATTGCTTAAAATTTTGGTTAGTCAAGTTAAGCTAAAAAAAATTTACTTAGAAATTTCAATTTTATAAAAAAAAAGTTTTTTTTTTAAATATACGAATAAAAACTTTTTACAACTTCCTTTTGATTATTTGTTTCAGTTCGGGAAGTTTTTAATATTTCATGACTAATCTCAAATTATATTTTTGATTACCACAATTCAGTATAATTTTCAAAGTTAGAAAAGTGAAAATGAAAATTTTTCTCTTTTTCTTTTGCATGGTAAAATTTTTTGAATGATTTTTGAATCTAGACTATTTTTTTAACTAAATGTCAAAATTTTTGATCTTTTTGTAATTTTTTTTATTAAATATTTTAATGTGGAGTTTTTGAAATTTTGTAAATTTCCAAAAAAGTTCACAATATTTTCAATAACTTTAGATTCAAAAAGCTGCTAAAAATTAAATAATTTAATGACATTGCATTTAAATTTCTTTAATCATAAAATTGATAACCTTCAGATTGCTAAAGCTTTATCATCTGATGACTGTAGCATTTGGTCACCTAGTCTTCCAACTCTTCAAGAATGTTGCAATATTCCAACAATTTTTCATTTTTCAACAACTTATGATTGTATTGATCAATGTAAAGCAATCAGCAAAGAATCAAGTTCACTTTGTGTTGCTGAATGTTATGTGAAAGCAACAAAAATCATTGAAGATGGAAAAATTAATAAAGCTGCAATTTTTCATAGTGCATATCTTGATGTTACTGAAAATCCTTGGACAGAAGTGATCAATGCTTCTCTTGATAAATGTGAGAGATCAATTGAAAATTTATCAAATATTGAAGAACAACTGATTGCAATTTTGACTTGCATCAATAAGGAAGCTTCAAAAGATTGCATAGAATTTAAATCAATACAAGCCTGCTCAAAAGTTGAAAAAATTTATGAAAATTGTCATCGACAACCTTTGAGTTGTGACACATGGCCAAAGCGACTGTCAAATTCGACTATTTTAAATTGCTGCAACAAACCAAAACTCATGAGTCAAGAAAGAATTGAAAAATGTAAAATTGCTTGCACTTTTGCTATTGAAAATTGGAAATGTTCATCAAAATGTTTATATGAGGAAATAAAAGTTTTTGACAATGATGGAAATTTGAATGTGACAGCATTAAAAGAAATTTTAGATAGCAATCATGATTCGAGAATTCAATGGAGCAATGTTATTGATGAAAGTGTTGAAAAATGTTTAAAACTTTATAAAGGTAAAAGAAGAAAATTTTCTTTAATTTTCACTGAAAACCTTAAAAATTTTAGAAAAATATTTGATGTCAAATATAAGTGATCCATCACTTCTTCCTGGTCTTATGTATTGCATTGAATGGGAAATGTCAGCAAGATGTGTCGATATCAATGATGTTGGAATCAACTCTGGTTGTTATGGTTTTAAAAAATTTAAAGAACAATGTCCTGATACTTTACCAATTGGACCATTTTAAAGAGAATTCATTAAAATCTCTTTATAATTGTTCAATTCATAAATTTTCCAGGTGTGAACACACGATGATTTTATTTAGTCTTTTTTGTTTCTATTTGATATTCTTTGAACTTGATTGATTTTTGTTGTTCTTTAGTTAATATTTTTCTCATGTGTTTATGACTGGTAAATTTTACAATACTGATTCTTCAATTATAAGTCGATCTATACTGTTTTAATATAATCCTAACTCTAAATGTTTAATTTAAAACCTTACAATTTTTCTAGAAATCATGAAACTGAAACACAGCAAGGATACTAAAAGATCTTTGAGATTTTTTAGGATCTTTTGAGATCTTTGAGATTTTTTAGGATCTTTTGAGATCTTTTGGGATTTTTTGCAACCTTTAAGATCTTTCAGGTTATTTTTTCAAGTTTTCTTGCCTTGTTTTTAACATTTTACAATCTTTTCTAGATTTTATGAAACTTAAATTAAAATTTTTCTGAAATTTCAAAAATTAATAAAAAAACCATTTTATATTAAAAAAAATTTTTTTTTTATAAAATTCAATTTAAACATTAACAAAAATTTTTTATGACCTTGTTGTTTGTTGGATCCATGAAACATATTTAGAAACATCAACATAAACACCTAAAATATTTTCATTAAATAATTCAACAATGACAATAAAAGTTTTGAACTCACCAGGAACCTAAAAGTAATAAAATTTATATTAATTTTGATAATTGTTTTTAGGTTAAAATTAAGGTATGGAAACAAAAGCGATTCGACGAAAAATCGATTCATTTCAATAACTTAGCTAAAATTTACCTGATATGATCCACAGCCAATGCCCCTAAAAAAATTAGAATATTAAAAAACGAAACATTTTTGATATTAACATAAAACTTACCAAGCAGTGAGTCCAACAACATACCATTGATTAACGATTTGACAAACAAGTGGTGCACCTATGAAAAAAATTATTTTTTGGTTATCAAATTCGGTTAACAAAAAATCAATCTCAAGCCTAAGCATTAAATTAAACTTTCAATGTTAAAACAATAAGCAAGGTGTGTGAACTCTATCAAAAAATTAGCATCAAAAGTTTGTATGGGATTTTTAATAGTTTTTTGATAATTTGCATTAAAAAGAGCCTGGAAAACGGAATTTTTTCATCGCCTACTTTATGAAAATTATCAAAGTTTCCACTCCTTGACAATAAATTAAAAAACTTTTAAAATTTCATACCACCGTCTCCTGTGCAAGTATCTAAAAATATTTATATAAAATCAAATTTAAAGTTTTTAATAAGGATTTAAAAATTTCCAACCTTTTCCACTTTCAGCGCCAGCACATAAAAATCCATTATCAAGTACAAAATTTGATCCCAATCTTGTTCCTCTCAAGTAATTTTGACAAGTGTAGAAATCAAGAATTGGCAAATCAACTTCTCTTTGCATATTTGTCTGAACTGATCCACCTAAAGCTCCTGAACCATAACCAGCAACTAAACATCTTATATTTGATATTGTATTTGTTGGAAGACAAGCAATCTGCACCAAATTAAATCAAATAAAACTTTGAAATAAATTTTTTTATAAATCTTACTCCAATTGTTGGTGTCATTCCTAAATTGACACTTTGTGAAAGTCTTAAAATTGCCACATCATTTCTCAAGCTACTTGCAACATATTGTGGATGAACAATTGTTCTAATGACTGTAAATGATTGAGGTTGAATCGATTCTGATTGTCCATCCCATCGACCAAGTTGAACTATAAGTTGTTGACCATAGACCCTAGTATCAAATCTTATGATGAATTTTTGATAGGAAAATTTAAAAAATTATTTTATTTACTTACAATGTTTGATTTAGTTTGTGAGCAACAGCTAAGAAAATTAAATAAAAATTTTTAATCTCATTGTTGAGGAATTTAAATTCTGACAAATTTTAATTAAGTTATTGTAACTTTCAGAGTTCAATTCAATAATAAAATTTGTAAGGAAGAGATATAAATGTAAAATTTTGGCTTCGGCACTTGTATGTAAACTTGACTAATTCATGCAAGTTGACTTATTAAAAATTTCTCTTTTTCGAATGAAATTTCATTTCTTTTGGTCAAAACTTTGCATATTTATTTGAAAGTTAATGGTTCTTAGGTTTGCAGAGTTTTGACTGAACTGAAAAAATTTTGAATGACCAAGAGACGTTTATTGTGAGTCTCTACTTGAATGCATTTAGTCAAGTCACTAAGTGCATAGCAATCAAGTATGCAAGTAAATTCAAAAAATTTTGAAGTTGAAAAAATTTTTATAAAAAATTTTAAAATGTCCCAATTTGAGATTTTGAGCCAAATTTGTGCCAACAAAAATTTTTTTGAAGTTTAATTTTTTGTTCCTTCAAATTAAATTGTATGTAATGAAAAATTACTTACTTAGGACATGCATGTGATCAATTAGAGCACCAGTAGCTTGAAAGCTCATATCTGATTGTTGAAAAATTGTTGCAAGCCATGGATGTGCACCATAGTACTAAAAATTTATTAATTAGAATTTTGAAAAAATCTTAAAATTGATCCTACAGTTTGTCCAGTCCCACTTGTTGGTACTCGAGAATTAGCGATTGGATTAAATTTCATACCACATTGATAACCACCCTATAAAATAATAATTTGTTATTTTAAAATTAGTTTCATAATTTAAATAAAAATTACACTTGGACAACATCGTTCAAGGCCATTTTGACAATATGATTGTGTATTGACAACTAAATTAAATAAAACATTGAAATTAGAAAATAACAAAATTTATAACAACTGTTATGGATTACTCAATGAAATTCCAGAGTTTGCAGGCGAGGTCAATTGAAGTGATGTTCCTACTGAAGTTGAAACTTGTCCATTCTTAAAAAATATGAATTTATTATAAAATTGAAATTTTCTTTTAATGTAAAGTAAATAATTGCACAAAGTTCTGCTGATCCTTTAAATTGAACTCACATTTATAATTCTATTCTCCAAACTAGGTGCCGCTGTTAATGCTTTATCACTCTATAATTTTGAAATTTGATCAACATTTAATTAAATTAGGGTTCAGACTTGCATGCACATTTTACTTGATATGCACATATTTTTTTGTCAAGTTGATTTCAAGTTGACTTACATAAAAATGTCTTTTTTCCATTCATATTTTATTTTATTCATTTGAAATCCATCAAATTTGTATGAAAGTCAATGATTCTTCTATTTTCTATATATTTTAATTAAATTAAATTCAATCTGAATAAATTTAAGGCAGTTTTGTGTAAATCAACTTGAAATTAACTTGACAAAAAATATGAATGCAAATTCGAAACCCTAAATTAAATTTGATGTTTGATTTTTTAACTAATTTACATTTTGAAAACGAATATCAATATTGCCTGAGCCATCTTGTCCATTTCCATTATTATTTCCGTTATTATTGCCATTGTTTCCATTATTAATTGAATTACAAGTGCCACTTGGTACACAAAAACAAACGTTTGAAACTGATTGAGACAAAACTACTTTAAAAAGTGCAAAAAGTAGAAAAAATTTCTTCATTTTTAAACTTGAAATTTTATTTAACTTAGAATTTTTTAAAAGCACCTAACAATTCAATTTCAATTAAGCAAATGAAGAAAACTTTTAATATTTTTAATAAACATTTGTAAATTATAAAAAAAAGTTTGTTAAATTTTGTTTACAACATCCTGTAACATGAAAAAAAAATATTTAGTGACATTCAAATTTTGTTTTTAATTTACGTTTTTAAAAAAGAATTCATTTAATTTATGAAGACTTTTAAAAACCATCACTTGTACAAAAAATTAAAAAACTTTTTGGTTTTTTAGAAAATTTAAAATGAAGATATTTGAAAGAAATGGAAGAAAAAAATTTTGCATTCAATTCAACTAATTTTATTAAGTATAAATAAAGAAACTCAAAAGTTTTCCTTGTTGTTGTTGAAAATTCAATTTTAAAAAAAATCTTTTGAATAAAATTAAAAATTCATAACTTAATGTAATTGTAGCCAAATCTTTCCTAAAAAACTTCTAAAAAGTTCTTTTTATGTCATATTTTTCAATGTTTGTCAAAAGACCAAGTAGTTTTTTCATAATCACAATTTTTATAAAATTTCTTAAAAGGGTTGCGACTTTTTTTTTAACTACCTGATAAAAGTAATTCAAAAACATATTTAAAAAAATTTAAGAAATTTTTCACATTGACTGATTTATCTGGAGAAAAATTAAAATCTGAAAAAAAGATTAAAATTAAGCAATATTTTGACATGGTTGTAATTAAATTACTCAAAATTATGACATAGGTTTTAAAGTGATAAAAAATTTATTGAAAAAGAAAACACACATGAATGAGTCATGTGAATGATTTGATGACAAAACTGCTGCTGCATTGTGTTCTTACAAATTAACAGAATGCGCATGATCTATGCAGCACATGTGAGGCAAGAAAATGAGAATTTATGAGAATATGAACAACAAAATTTAAGAGAGGAACGAAAAATGAATGAGAAAGTTCATGAAAGAAAATAATTTAGGGTTGGGGATGTTTTTGATAATCTTTTTCATAAAACTAATTTTGACAAAATTTAAAATTTATAGAAATTTTTTACAGAAAAATTTAATAATAAAGAATAATTTAAAAATAAAAAATCCGTTGAAAAAAAAATTCAAGCAGTTTTTTAAAAAAAATTTAATAGGCAAAAATATTTTGAATAATTTAAAAAATAAAGAGCAGTTAAATTTTAAAAATCAAAATATTCAAAATAACCATTTTTAAAAAATAAAAATTTATAAATTTTCCATTCCTTGAAAAGAGAGTGAAAAATCGATAGAAAGCTCTCTCGCTCTCTTGAAATTCTAAAAACTGCAAAACGGTCCCCTCATATATATGCTTTTGTTCCAAAAACATTTACGCTCAGTCTTCAACGGGAGAGCATTCGTGTAAGGTCGCAAAAGTAAATTTACGCTAAGTCACGGTTGAGGGGAGAAAAAAATTGATAAAAAAATTTCTCAACTTTCACCTTTAATTTTAACGAATTTTTTGTGAATTTTATGTTAATTGTTTTGTTTAATTAAATCGTGATAATTTTAGTGCATTTTAGGAGTGCATTGTGTAAGGAAAATTATCTAAAATTGAATTAGAAATTTTTTTCCTAATTGAAATTTTTTCTAATCAAAAAGAAAAAAGTTTCTTTTATTCCAAGCAAGAAAATTTTTCTCGGAATTTCGAAAAAGTTTCTCTTTTCCATAAAAAAATGTGAGAGAATGGAAAGGAAAAAATGTGTTGTGAGCATTGATGAGAATATAAACATAAACAAAAAATTTTAAAATATAAATTATTTTATTTGTGAAATTTGAAAAAATTAAGTAAATTGAATAGTGAAAATTTTAACCAGAATTAAAAATTTTTAATTTGGAATGAAAATTATTTCTTTAAAAAATTAATTTCTTTAAAACAATAAAATTTCATAAATTTTTTGTTAGATTTCAATAAATATTTAAAAAAATTTCAAAATTAAAAAACCGTTAAAAATTAAATTTTAATGTCAAAATCAAAAAATTAAAAATTTTCTGATAAAAATTTGAAAATTTCTAATGAAAATTAAATTTCATAATTATTTTAAAAAAAATTTATTCTAAAAAATTTCAATTTAAAAAAGATTGCACATGGTGTTTTTACTATTTCACTCATTGGAAATTTTGTTTACATCCTCACACCATTCCTCTGTCGAAAAAACATGATGTCAACATTTCCAACATCCTCGAGTGTTTTTCGAAATTTCCATAATTGGAAGTCAAAGAAAAAGAACTTTTAAAAGAAAATTTTTCTTGCAATTCTAAGCAAAAAAAAATTCTCGTCCTTTTAAAATTTATTTTAATTTTTACGCAGTTACAGATTTTTTCTAAACAAATTAATTGAATTTGGTCATGATTCAATGATTTATTGATGCTTATCAGTGTGTTTTTAAAATATAAAAAGAAACTTTAAAACAAGAAAGAGAGAAAATCGAGGTCATTCGGATGAATGAGTGTGTGACGAGGGAAAATTATTTATAAATGAAATTTTCCTCATGTTTTTTATGTCAACTTTTAATGAATTGAATCTGATGATGAATGCAAAAGTTTGCATTTAACTGTGAAGGGCAGAAAGTCAAGGTAAAAAAAGTTGGTCTGTAGCAACACAGGCAGCAGCAGCAGAAATCATAACTCGAGGCAGTTGAGTTCAATGTAAAATAATATAAAAGCGACAATTTTAAAATGAACTTTTATCCATGTGTGTGTAGTTGCTAGGAAAATACCGATAAATATTTTACATACTGTGATGGTTTATCGTGAATGTTGAATAAACTTTAATTTAAATTGCTTAAAATTTTTGTGTACAAAATGAAGATTTTTGAATTATTTTAAGTTTTACTTTCATCAAGCTTATTTTTTAAAGATTTTTGTAGAGTTTGGTATTTGAATGCATACTTGACTGGCAAGCAAATAGTGACTTGACTATATGCATGCAAGTTGACTTACAAAAATATTCTATGATTCAGTTAAATTTTATTTAATTTGGTCAAAACTTTGCAAACTTACGGATCATTGACTTTCATACAAATTTGCTTAATATTGATCAAAATAAATGAAATTTGAATGAATTAGAAACATGTCTTTTAAGTCAACTTGCATGCCTTTAGTCAAGTCACTAGTCAAGTATGCATGCAAGTGTTGAGCCTTAAGTTTTTATTTCTCTTTCTTATTGTCTTTTGTTATTTTATTGAGTTGTGAATGATAACTTAAACCTACTGATTTTACATCATATTTACATTTTATAATTAAAAATTTTTTTTTGTATTCAAATATAAGCGCCTTACAGTAAAAATTTTATGCTTACAATTAATTGATAATAATTCAAATATAAAGAAACTTATGAAATTTATTTAAGTATAGTGGGAAGATCATTATACATTTTTTAGCGCATTTTTGGAACAAACAATGCCGCTTATATCTTCACTTTGGCTGGCTGGCTGGTGAGGGATGAGATCTCGAAAACTACAATAGCTAGCGACTTCCGGTTTGCTGTGTTTGATTTGTGCTATCGAGTTATTGGGCATTCTTCATTAGAATGTTGTTACTTATTGCATTAATTAGGAAATTACGAATTAAAATTTTTAAATTGAAAATGTAAATAACGCGAAGTTAGCTGCGAAAAACGATTGCAGCGCCACCAACGGCAAATGTTGGAACTTCAAATATTTTGAATATTACTCAACCGTTAATTTTATATCAATAAAATTTATCATAAGATTCTGTAAATTGCAGAGTCCAAAACCGTTTGGTATTTTATTTACAAAAAATTTAAAACCAATTGCAAACAAATTAAAATTTTCAACTGAAAACCAACTAAAATTTAATCGATTAGGCTTTATTTTTAATCGAATAAATTTAAGTTGATTTTTAGTTATTTGTAAAACGGTTTTGGACTCTGGTAAATTAAGCACNTTCAAATATAAGCGCCTTACAGTAAAAATTTTATGCTTACAATTAATTGATAATAATTCAAATATAAAGAAACCTTATGAATATTATTTAAGTATAGTGGGAAGATCATTATACATTTTTTAGCGCATTTTTGGAACAACAATGCCGCTTATATCTTCACTTTGGCTGGCTGGCTGGTGAGGGATGAGATCTCGAAAACTACAATAGTTAGCGACTTCCGGTTTGCTGTGTTTGATTTGTGCTATCGAGTTATTGGCGGCATTCTTCATTAGAATGTTGTCACTGATTACATTAATTAGGAAATTACGAATTAAAATTTCCAAATTGAAAATGTAAACAACGTGAAGTTGGCCGCGAAACGATTCCAGCGCCACCAACGGCAAATATTGGAACTTCAAATATTTTGAATATTACTCAACCGTTAATTTTATATCAACAAAATTTATCATAAGATTCTGTAAATTGCAGAGTCCAAAACTGTTTGGTATTTTATTTGCAAAAAATTTAAAACCAATTGCAAACAAATTAAAATTTTCAACTGAAAACCAACTAAAATTTAATCGATTAGGCTTTTATTTTTAATCGAATAAATTTAAGTTGATTTTTAGTTATTTTTAAAACGGTTTCGGACACTGGTAAATTGAACACCAATTAAAAACGCTCGCCGTACTTTCATGCATCAAAATTTTATAAATATGTTTTCCCTATATTCTTAATTTATTTCGATCAAATTATTTTTAAGTGTAAATTTATTTCTCAAACGAATCTAATAAGTCTGTGATTTGTCAACATACACTGATCTAGGCACCAAAAATGCGCTAAAGTAATCCGTCCTATGGCGGACACTTTCCCACTCGTTTCAAACGTTTTTTTAGAAATCAAAATAAATTTTTTAAATCATTTTGAAAAATTTCAAATTTATAGCTTTTGAAAATTTACAAAAATAGAATAAAAATCAATTTTGAATTAAAAATAATATTTCTCTAAATTTAAAAATTTCATTTTTAGTTTTCAAAAAATTTTATTAAAAATTTAAACTATCAGGAAGTTTCCTGAAAAAATGGACTTTTTTTGTTACTTCATT
>CM031382.1:11125087-11148084 GCA_018290095.1 Polypedilum vanderplanki
TAAATTCACAAAAATTCGTTTAAATTAAAGGTGAAAGTTGAGAAATTTTTTATCAATTTTTTTCTCCCTCAACCGTGACTTAGCGTAAATTTACTTTTGCGACCTTACACGAATGCTCTCCCGTTGAAGACTGAGCGTAAATGTTTTTGGAACAAAAGCATATATAATGAGGGACCGTTTTGCAGTTTTTAGAATTTCAAGAGAGCGAGAGAGCTTTCTATCGATTTTTCACTCCTTTTCAAGGAATGGAAAATTTATAAATTTTTATTTTTTAAAAATGGTTATTTTGAATATTTTGATTTTTAAAATTTAACTGCTCTTTATTTTTTAAATTATTCAAAATATTTTTGCCTATTAAATTTTTTTAAAAAACTGCTTGAATTTTTTTTTCAACGGATTTTTTATTTTAAAATATTCTTTATTATTTAAATTTTTCTGTAAAAAATTTCTATAAAATTTTAAATTTTGTCAAATTAGTTTTATGAAAAAAGATATCAAAAACATCCCCAACCTAAATTATTTTCTTTCATGAACTTTCTCATTCATTTTTCGTTCCTCTCTTAAATTTTGTTGTTCATATTCTCATAAATTCTCATTTTCTTGCCTCACATGTGCTGCATAGATCATGCGCATTCTGTTAATTTGTAAGAACACAATGCAGCAGCAGTTTTGTCATCAATCATTCACATGACTCATTCATGTGTGTTTTTCTTTCAATAAATTTTTTATCACTTTAAAACCTATGTCATAATTTTGAGTAATTTAATTACAACATGTCAAATATTTGCTTAATTTTAATCTTTTTTTCAGATTTGAATTTTCTCCAGATAAATCAGTCAATGTGAAAAATTTCTTAAATTTTTTTAAATATGTTTTTGAATTCTTTTATCAGGTAGTTAAAAAAAAGTCGCAACCCTTTTAAGAAATTTTATAAAAATTGTGATTATGAAAAAACTACTTGGTCTTTTGAACAACATTGAAAAAATATGACATAAAAAGAACTTTTTAGAAGTTTTTTAGGAAAGATTTGGCTACAATTACATTAAGTTATGAATTTTTATTTTATTCAAAAGATTTTTTTTAAATTGAATTTTCAACAACAACAAGGAAAACTTTTGAGTTTCTTTATTTATACTTAATAAAATTAGTTGAATTGAATGCAAAATTTTTTTTTCCATTTCTTTTATTTATCTTCATTTTTAAATTTTCTAAAAAACAAAAAAGTTTTTTATTTTTTTGTACAAGTGATGGTTTTTAAAAGTCTTCATAAATTAAATGAATTCTTTTTTAAAAACGTAAATTAAAAAACAAAATTTGAATGTCACTAAATATTTTTTTTTCATGTTACAGGATGTTGTAAACAAAATTTAACAAACTTTTTTTTAATAATTTCAAATGTTTATTAAAAATATTAAAAGTTTTCTTCATTTGCTTAATTGAAATTGAATTGTTAGGTGCTTTTAAAAATTCTAAGTTAAAAAAATTTAATTTAATTAAAATGAAGAAATTTTTTCTACTTTTTGCACTTTTTAAAGTAGTTTTGTCTCAATCAGTTTCAAACGTTGTTTTTTTGTGTACCAAGTGGCACTTGTAATTCAATTAATAATGGAAACAATGGCAATAATAACGGAAATAATAATGGAAATGGACAAGATGGCTCAGGCAATATTGATATTCGTTTTCAAAATGTAAATTAGTAAAAAAAATCAAACATCAAATTTAATTTAGGGTTTCGAACTTGCATTCATATTTTTTGTCAGTTAATTTCAAGTTGATTTACACAAAACTGCCTTAAATTTATTCAGATTGAATTTAATTTAATTAAAATATATAGAAAATAGAAGAAATCATTGACTTTCATACAAATTGATGGATTTCAAATGAATAAAATAAAATATGAATGGAAAAAAGACATTTTTATGTAAGTAACTTGAAATCAACTTGACCAAAAAAATATGTCATATCAAGTAAAATGTGCATGCAAGTCTGAACCCTAATTTAATTAAATGTTGATCAAATTTCAAAATTATAGAGTGATAAAGCATTAACAGCAGCACCTAGTTTTGGAGAATAGAATTATAAATGTGAGTTCAATTTAAAGGATCAGCAGAACTTTGTGGAATTATTTACTTTACATTAAAAGAAATTATCAATTTTATAATAAATTCAATATTTTTTAAGAATGGACAAGTTTCAACTTCAAGTAGGAACATCACTTCAATTGACTTCGCCTGCAACTCTGGAATTTCATTGAGTATCCATAACAGTTGTTATAAAGTTTGTTATTTTCCTAATTTCAATGTTTTATTTAATTTAGTTGTCAATTACACAATCATATTGTCAAAATGGCCTTGAACGATGTTGTCAAGTGTAATTTTTATTTAAATTATGAAACTAATTTTAAAATAAAATTATTATTTTATAGGGTGGTTATCAATGTGGTATGAAATTTAATCCAATCGCTAATTCTCGAGTACCAACAAGTGGGACTGGAACAAACTGTAGGATCAATTTTAAGATTTTTTCAAAATTCTAATTAATAATTTTTTAGTACTATGGTGCACAATCGCATGCTTGCAACGATTTTTCAACAATCAATATGAGCTTTCAAGCTACTGGTGCTCTAATTGTCACATGCATGTCCTAAGTAAGTAATTTTTCATAAATACAATTTAATTTGAAGGAACAAAAAATAACTTTCAAAAAATTTTTTGTTGGACAAATTTGGCTCAAAATCTCAAATTGGGTCATTTTTAAAACTTTTTATGAAAATTTTTTTCAACTTCAAAATTTTTTGAATTTACTTGCATTGATTTGTATGCACTTAGTGACTGACTAATGCATTCAAGTAGAGACTCAAAAATAAACGTCTCTTGGTCATTCAA
Source organism: Polypedilum vanderplanki (assembly GCA_018290095.1). NCBI lineage: Eukaryota > Metazoa > Arthropoda > Insecta > Diptera > Chironomidae > Polypedilum > Polypedilum vanderplanki. The sequence continues at coordinate 11,127,973 of CM031382.1, forward strand.
AATTTTTTCAGTTCAGTCAAATCTGCAAACCTAAGAACCATTAACTTTCAAATAAATATGCTAAAGTTTTGACCAAAAGAAATGAAATTTCATTCGAAAAAGAGAAATTTTTAAATAAGTCAACTTGCATGAATTTAGTCAAGTTTACATACAAGTGCCGAAGCCAAATTTTACATTTATATCTCTTCCTTACAAATTTTTATTATTGAATTGAACTCTGAAAGTTACAATAACTTAATTAAAATTTGTCAGAATTTAAATTCCTCAACAATGAGATTAAAATTTTTATTTAATTTTCTTAGCTGTGCTCACAAACTAAATCAAACATTGTAAGTAAATAAAATAATTTTTCTTAATTTTTCCTATCAAAAATTCATCATAAGATTTGATACTAGGATCTATGGTCAACAACTTATAGTTCAACTTGTCGATGGGTGGACAAATCAGAATCGATTCAACCTCAATCATTTACAGTCATTAGAACAATTGTTCATCCACAATATGTTGCAAGTAGCTTGAGAAAATGATGTGGCATTTTAAGACTTTCACAAAGTGTCAATTTAGGAATGACACAACAATTGGAATAAGATTTTAATAAAAATTTTATTTCAAATTTTATTTGATTTAATTTGGTGCAGATTGCTTGTCTTCCAACAAATACAATATCAAATATGAAGATGTTTAGTTGTCTGGTTATGGTTCAGGAGCTTTAGTGTGGATCAGTTCAGACAAAATATGCAAAAGAGAAGTTGATTTGCCAATTCTTGATTTCTACACTTTCAAAATTACTTTTGAGGAGCAACAATGATTGGATCAAATTTGTAACTTGATAATGGATTTTTATGTGGCTGGCGCTGAAAGTGGAAAAGGTTGGAAACTTTTTAAATTTCTTATTAAAAACTTTTAAATTTGATTTTATTATAAATATTTTTTAGTACTTTGACAGGAGACGGTGGTATGAAATTTGAAAGTTTTTTTAATTTATTGTCAAGAGTTGGAAATTTGATAATTTTCATAAAGTGGCGGATGAAAAAATTCCGTTTTTCCTAGGCTACTTTTTTTAATGCAATTATCAAAAACCTATTAAAAATCCCATCAAATTTTGTGCTAATTTTTTGATATAGTTCACACACCTTGCTTATTGTTTTTAACATTGAAAGTTTTATTTTAATGCTTAGGCTGACGTTTGATTTGTTTTGGTTAACCGAATTTATAACCAAAAAAATATTTTTTCATAGGCTTGCACCACTTGTTTGTCAAATCGTTTATCCAATGTATGTTGTTGACTCACTTGCTTGGTAAGTGTTTATGTTAATATCACAAAAATGTTTCGGATTTTTAAATAATTCTAATTTTTGTAGGGAGTATTGGCTGTGGTCATATCAGGTAATTTAAGCCTAAGTTATTGAAATGAATCGATTTTTCTTTGGTCGAATCACGTTCGTTTTCTACCTTAATTTTTGAACCTAAATCAACGAATTATCAAAATTATAAAATTTTATTAATTTTAGGTTCCTGGTGAGTTCAAATACTTTTAATTGTCATTGTTGAAATTATTTAATGTAAATTTTTAGTGTTTTATGTTGATTTTCTAAATATTGTTTATCAATAGGAATCCCAACAAACAACAAGGTCATAAAAAAATTTTTGTTAATGTTAATGAATTTAATAAAATTTTCTTTAAATTGACTTTATAAAATTTATAACTGGGTTTTTTTTATTATATTTTTGCAAATTCAGAAATTTAATTTAAGTTTCATAAATCCTAGAAAAGATTGTAAATGTTAAAACAGGCTAAGACAATTGAAAATTAACCTGAAAAGATTTCACAGAACTTCTGAATGGTTTGCAAAAAATCCCAAAAGAATCTCAAAAGGATCCTAAAATTAAAGATCCTAAAGTTTCCTAATTAGATCTTTAGTATCCTTGCTTCAGTTTCATGATTTCTAGAAAAATTGTAAAGGTTTTTAAATTAAACATTATAAAGTAGGATTATATTAAAACAGATATAGATCGACTTTAATTTAAAGAATCAGTATTGTAAAATTTACCAGTCATAAACACATGAGAAAAATGATTAACTAAAGAACAACAAGAAATTAATCAAGATCAAAGAAGTATCAAGATAGAAACAAAAAGATAAAAAAAATCACCGTGTTGTTCACACCTGGAAAATTTATGAATTGGACACAATTAGAAAGAGATTTTAATGAATTCTCTTTAAAATGTTTTCAATTGGTAAAGTATCAGGACATTGTTCTTTATTTTTTAAAACCAAACAACCAGAGTGATTCCAACATCATTGATATCGACAATATCTTGCTGTTGTTAATTCCCATTGCTCATATGCCGAGCATTACATATCGACCAGGAAAACAGAGTGATGATTAATCACTTATATTGACATCAAATCATTTTTTCTTAAATTTTTTAAGATTTTCAGTTGAAAATCAAAGAAAATTTTTTGCTTTTACCTTATTAAAGTTTGGTAACATTTTTCAAGCCAAACTTTCATCAATAACACTGCTCCATTGAATTCTCGAATCAATGATTGCCTATCTAAAATTTCTTTAAATGCTGTCACATCTCAAATTTCCATCATTGTCAAAACTTTTATTTCCTCATATAAACATTTTGATGAACATTTTCAATTTTCAATAGCAAAAGTGCAAGCAATTTTACATTTTTCAATTCTTTCTTGACTCATGAGTTTTTGGTTTATTGCGCAATTATAATAGTCGATTTGACAATCGCTTTTGGCATGTGTCACAATCAAAGATTGTCGAATGACAATTTCATAAATTTTTCAACTTTTGGAAGCAGGCTTGCATTGTTTAAATTATGCAAATCTTGAAGCTCCTTATTGATGCAGTCAAAATTGCAATCAGTTGTTTCTTCAATATTTGATAATTTTCAAATGAATTTCTCCACATTTATCAATAGAAGCATTGATCATTCTGTCAAGGATTTTCAGTACACCAAGATATGCACTATGAAAAATTGCAGCTTTATTAATTTTCCAAATCTTCCAATGATTTTTGTTGCTTTCACAAACATTCAGCAACACAAAGTGATACTTGAATCATTATGATTGTTTTGCATTGATGCAATACAATCATTAGTTGTTGAAAAATGAAAAATTGTTGAATATTCACATTCTTGAAGAGTTGGAAGACTAGGTGACCAAATGCTACAAGTCATCAGAAAATGATAAAGCTTTGCCAAATCTGAAGGTTTCAATTTTTATGATTAAAGAAATTTAAATGCAAATGTCATTAATTATTTAAATTTTGCAGCTTTTTTGAATTAAAGTTATTGAAAATATTGTGTGAACTTTTTTGGAAATTTACAAATTTCAAAAACTCCACATTAAAATATTTAATAAAAAAAAATTCAAAAAAGATCAAAAATTTTGAGCATTTAGTTAAAAAAAATAGTCTAGATTCAAAAAATCATTCAAAAATTTTACCATGGCAACAGAAAAAGAGAAAAATTTTCATTTCACTTTTCCTAAACTTTGAAAATTATACTGAATTGTGGTAAAATCAAAAAATATAATTTGAGATTAGTCATGAATATATTAAAAACTTCCCGAACTGAAACAATAATCAAAAGGAAGTTGTAAAAAGTTTTTATTCGTATATTTAAAAAAAATTTTTTTTTATAAAATTGGAAATTCTAAGTAAATTTTTTTTAGCTTTAACTTGACTAACGCAAAATTTTAAGCAATGCATTGAAATAAATCAAATCCAATTAAGAAAATTTAATAAATGACTAAACTTTTGCAGCTAAAAAGTTCAAAATCTATTTTAAATAAGCAGACATATCCTTCATCCTAAAATAAATATCAAATTATTTTCCAGTTGTAAATTAAGTGCAAGTCAAACAGAATTGCAAAAGAAAGCATCGTAAAACTTTGAAAAGTCTTGAAGTAGTCTTGTGCTCTTATTTAGATTGTCTTTATTATTTTGTTTTAAAATAAAATGCCATTTTTAATTTAAATTTTTCTCTGACGGTTGTCATGTGTTATGTTAATTGTTTTGTTTAATTAAATCGTGATAATTTTAGTGCATTTTAGGAGTGCATTGTGTAAGAAAAATTATCTAAAATTGAATTAGAAATTTTTTTCCTAATTGAAATTTTTTCTAATCAAAAAGAAAAAAAGTTTCTTTTATTCCAAGCAAGAAAATTTTTCTCGGAATTTCGAAAAAGTTTCTCTTTTCCATAAAAAAATGTGAGAGAATGGAAGGGAAAAAAATGTGTTGCGAGCATTGATGAGAATATAAACATAAACAAAAAATTTTAAAATATAAAATTATTTTATTTGTGAAATTTGAAAAAATTAAGTAAATTGAATAGTGAAAATTTTAACCAGAATTAAAAATTTTTAATTTGGAATGAAAATTATTTCTTGCTTAATTCTATAAATTTCTTTAAAACAATAAAATTTCATAAATTTTTTGTTAGATTTCAATAAATATTTAAAAAAATTTCAAAATTAAAAAACCGTTAAAAATTAAATTTTAATGTCAAAATCAAAAAATTTAAAATTTTCTGATAAAAATTTGAAAATTTCTAATGAAAATTAAAATTTCATAATTTATTTTAAAAAAAATTTATTCTAAAAAAATTTCAATTTAAAAAAGATTGCACATGGTGTTTTTACTATTTCACTCATTGGAAATTTTGTTTACATCCTCACACCATTCCTCTGTCGAAAAAACATGATTGTCAACATTTCCAACATCCTCGAGTGTTTTTCGAAATTTCCATAATTGGAAGTCAAAGAAAAAGAACTTTTAAAAGAAAATTTTTCTTGCAATTCTAAGCAAAAAAAAATTCTCGTCCTTTTAAAAATTATTTTAATTTTTACGCAGTGACAAATTTTTTCTAAGCAAATTAATTGACTTAAGTCATGATTCAATGATTTATTGATGCTTATCAGTGTGTTTTAAAATATAAAAGAAACTTTAAAACAAGAAAGAGAGAAAATCGAGGTCATTCGGATGAATGAGTGTGTGACGAGGGAAAATTATTTATAAATGAAATTTTCCTCATGTTTTTTATGTCAACTTTTAATGAATTGAATCTGATGATGAATGCAAAAGTTTGCATTTAACTGTGAAGGGTAGAAAGTCAAGGTTAAAAAAGTTGGTCTGTATCAAACACAGCAGCAGCAGCAGCAGAAATCATAACTCGAGGCAGTTGAGTTCAATGTAAAATAATATAAAAGCGACAATTTTAAAATGAACTTTTATCCATGTGTGTGTAGTTGCTAGGAAAAATACCGATAAATATTTTACATACTGTGATGGTTTATCGTGAATGTTGAATAAACTTTAATTTAAATTGCTTAAAATTTTTGTGTACAAAATGAAGATTTTTGAATTATTTTAAGTTTTACTTTCATCAAGCTTATTTTTTAAAGATTTTTGTAGAGTTTGGTATTTGAATGCATACTTGACTGGCAAGCAAATAGTGACTTGACTATATGCATGCAAGTTGACTTACAAAAAATATCTATGATTCAGTTAAATTTTATTTAATTTGGTCAAAACTTTGCAAACTTACGGATCATTGACTTTCATACAAATTTGCTTAATATTGATCAAAATAAATGAAATTTGAATGAATTAGAAACATGTCTTTTAAGTCAACTTGCATGCCTTTAGTCAAGTCACTAGTCAAGTATGCATGCAAGTGTTGAGCCTTAAGTTTTTATTTCTCTTTCTTATTGTCTTTTTGTTATTTTATTGAGTTGTGAATGATAACTTAAACCTACTGATTTTACATCATATTTACATTTTAATAATTAAAAATTTTTTTGTATTCAAATATAAGCGCCTTACAGTAAAAATTTTATGCTTACAATTAATTGATAATAATTCAAATATAAAGAAACCTTATGAATATTATTTAAGTATAGTGGGAAGATCATTATACATTTTTATTCAATTTAATTGAACACTTTAAATGTAAATAAATTTATAAAATTACTTTGGAAAATTTCTAAAGATATCAAATTTAATTAAAACAGGAAATAATAAGATATTTTATAAAATAAATTTAAAATTGATACTTTAAGTGACAAAAAAGTTTTGAATATACAATTTAAAGTAATTTTATAAATAATATTCAAGGACTGACAGAAATGTTTCATAAACACTTACTGAGAAAGTTATAAATTGACTACACCAACTCAAAATGAATTCACGTGAAATATTTCTATCTTGATTTGTCTAACGACCTTCTAAAAACATTAATGAATTATAAATACAAACTATCTGAAAAGAAGATTCAAATTTTGTTAAAATTTCATTTAAATTTCTTGACCATTCATCTTCAATTTTTCTACTTGACAAAAAAACATTTTAAATTTTCTTTCTTGAAGTTTAATTTAAATTTTAATAACTGTGAAGAATAAAAAGGTTGTGAAGAACTTTAATAATCAATATAATTATCAATCATTAATTACCTTTTTAGTAACCATTCCACTTTTATGCACTCAACTTTTTCTTCTTTTTCTTTCTCAATTACCTCTCCATTACAATCATTATTGATATAATTATACTGATAACAATGAGTGAGAAAGAAAAAATTGACACAATGTTCAATAAAATGTAGCAGTGGCGTACACACATATGTCTATTTATATAGCAAAGAAGACCATTATAAAATCACATATTCTTGTATAAATTACATACAAAAGCCATGGCATTGTCTCGGGGCATTGTTGAATTTATTAAAATTTTCTAAGTGAAAGATAAGCGTACGTGTAATGTTCAACAACTGACATTATATTCACACATTTTAATTATTTTATTGTCGAAGCCATTGACAATATTTGAGAATGTGTTGGTGCTGCATGCCAGTGAATGACTTGAGAGCCTGCAATTGTGGTGAAATTAAATGAAATTATTTTAGAGCTCATGGCTATGTAGTTATGAAGTGAAGACAAAAAGTACAGGAAGTTAAATATAGAAATGCAATATGTTGAGTTTTTTAAGAGGAAACAGGAAGTCAAGAAAATGCAACTTTATAAAAATTTTAATTACAAACTTTTATTGAAAATTGTTGTCAATTGTAAGTTTTAAAGTTGTTAAGAAAGCTTTCAATTTTAAAAACATGTAAAAAAACTTCTTAAATTTGCTTCCTTAAAAAACTTTTAGTGCTTTTAAAACTTATTTTAATTTCTACGCAGTTACAGATTTTTTCTAAACAAATTAATTGAATTTGGTCATGGTTCAATGATTTATTTGATGCTTATCAGTGTGTTTTAAAATATAAAAGATAATTTAAAACAAGAAAGAGAAAAAATCGAGGTCATTTGCATGACTGAGTGTGTGACGAGGGAAAATTATTTATAAATGAAATTTTCCTCATGTTTTTTATGTCAACTTTTAATGAATTGAGTCTGATGATGAATGCAAAAGTTTGCATTTAACTGTGAAGGGCAGAAAGTCAAGGTTAAAAAAGTTGGTCTGTATCAAACACAGCAGCAGCAGCAGCAGAAATCATAACTCGAGGCTGTTGAGTTCAATGTAAAATAATATAAAAGCGACAATTTTAAAATGAACTTTTATCCATGTGTGTGTAGTTGCTAGGGATTTTTCTTCAATCAGATTACATTTTTATGTAAATAAAAGTAGAAAAAAAAATTTTTGTCCAGGTTATTGAGTTTTTTTTTAAATTTTTCTAGTTTTTAAAAAATTATCTAACTGACTTTTATACTCATGTCGTGCCAAAACCTTTATATGCACTTTAGTTTCTGATTTAAAGGCATTAGGCTAATTTCATTATAAATTATAAAATATAAATTTCTGTGTCTCTAGTATCAGTGATTCTGTTGGGTACAGATTATTCAATCACTATTGTGTCGCAGGTTTTAGGAACAACAGGCAATAATCTACGTTTTTTGGAGCTAGCAATAGCTTCATCTGCACAAAGCTTTAATCTATCTATCTTTTTGTCATTTAAAATTATGATGTAACAAAGTCAATTCATTGCAATAAAGAATTATCATAAACTTTCACTGTTTGAAGACTTTGACTAAAAAACACATTAAAGAAAAATTCTAATTTTTGAGAAAGTTTTCTATTTAGTATTCATTTTGAACATTTATGATTTTTCATCAAAAATTTTCAAAATTATTGAAATTATTTCAATTAAATTAAAATGGCAGAAAATCTAAACCTTCACAGAAACAATGCACATCAAATTCATATTCCAATAATAAAAATTGTTTACATTTTTTCTGATTTTCATTTGAACCTTCCAAGAAGATTTATCTATAGGAAAAAAATAACAATTTTTAGCTCAACAATTTCATAAATTTTTAATTTTTCTTTTTTTACAATAAACGAAAATTCTGCCGATTTCGCATTGTTAAAAACTAAAGCACTTCATGACGTGTAGTCAATTCTATGCAAATTGAGACATGCATGGAATTCAATCTGTTATTTTGATGAAGCACACACATTCATGTTAATGAAAAACTTCGCTTTCTCTAATGTGCAACACATGACAACAAGCAAATTTCTAAAACTACTCAATTTGAGGCTACAAAAACTCGCTCGCAAAACATGACTTTTTCCTTCCCATTTGCGCATGTAAATGAAAATTTCACTGAACAATTAACAAACACTGAGTACTGCATGAGTGCATTTTTAATCGAATTTTCTCTCTTTTCATTAATGTTCGCAAACTAATGATGAATTAATGGCAACAGTCTCGCAACATAAAGAAAAAAAACAACACATGGAAAAATAATGAAGTAGAAATAAAGTCGGTCATACAAAAGCAGCTATCGAAACATAAGCAATAAGAGTGAATTTTGTACCCATCGAAAGCTACAAGGAACCTTCAAGAAAAACAAATAAAAATTTTGTTATTGAAGATAAAAAGTTTTATTTTGTGAAAAATCAATTAGAGTAAGAAAAAAATGATTGATCCAAGTTCATCAGAAGAAGAATCGGAGGAAGAGACAGTTCAACCGCCACAAAATGAACGCGGTAGACATGCACCGCCAGCTTATCAACATGGACGTGGCTTAGATGTGCCAAATCCAACACCAAGGTAATCACAATAAATTTTTATGATACTTTAAATTTGTGCTTATGCTATCAAAAAAACTGTTTCCATTCAATTGCCTAATAATCCCTACATGTCTGTCATTAATCATTTTATACAAAAGTTCATTGATCGATTAACAATCAATTTCAAAAATCTAATTCTCATGTTTGTCCATTCACAATAGAACACTCTCACCAGCATCACATGATACCGGACTAAACAGTGCAAACTCAATGCGAAGTAATCAGCTACAGAGACCAACATCGCCGTCGCCTTCACTGGCTAGTGAACAAAAAGATCCTGCTGAGATTGCTGAACGACAAAAGCTTGAAGAAGAGGAAAGAAAAAAACGCATTCAAATTTATGTGTTTGTGTCTCGATGCATATCATATCCGTTCAATAGCAAACAACCAAATGACATGACAAAACGACAGCACAAAATTACCAAGCAAAATCTCGACACCATTATTAATCGCTTCCAGGCATTTATGAAGGGTGAAACACAAATTATGGCTGATGAGGCATTTCAAAATGCAGTGCAATCGTACCATGATGTTTTTCTTAAATCAGATCGTGTACAGAAAATGGTACTGAGTGGTGCATGCACACAACATGACTTTCGTGAAGTATTTCGTAATAATATTGAAAAACGTGTAAGATCATTACCTGAAATTGATGGACTTAGTAAAGAAACAGTTTTAACATCATGGATGGCAAAATTTGATTGTATACTTAAAGGAACTGGTGAGTTAAAAGTACAGAAATATCGAAAATTTTCTTAATATTAAAAATTATAATTCAACAGGTGATGATGAACATAAAAGACCAGCGCGTATGCAACCACTCAATAGTGAAAGTATTTTAACAAAAGAGCAACTTTTTGATATGTTCCAGCAAATTTTAAGTGTAAAAAAATTCGAACATCAAATTTTATTCAATGCACTTATGGTGAGATAAAATTTTGTACAATTTTAGGGTTTGACACTTGCATATATACTTGACTGGTATGTAACTTGACTAAATTTATGCAAGTTGACTTTGAAAAAATGTCTGTAATTCATTCAAAATTTATTCAATTTTGTCAAAACTTTGCTTACATTAGAATTATTGAATTTCATACAAAATATGCAAAGTTTTAAGGAAATTCAATGAATTTTAAATGAAATCGAGAATTTTTTATAAGTCAACTTGCATATATTTAGTCAAGTCACAAGTCAAGTATACATATAAGTGTCGAAATTATACAATTTTTTTCTCGCTCTTCACATAATAATTAAAATTTTTAAAAATAGCTCGATTCAGCGGATGAACAAGCAGCGGCAATTAGACGTGAACTTGATGGTCGAATGCAACGTGTGCAAGCAATGGAACACAATCGTAAACTGATGCCAAAATTTGTGCTCAAAGAAATGGAATCATTATACATTGAGGAATTAAAGTCAAGTATAAATCTGCTTATGGCCAATCTTGAGTCACTACCAGTATCTAAAGGTGATCCAAAATATGGAATTAAAAAAAAAATTGGCAAATATAATCACAGGTGAGAAAAAATTTCAATTTTTTTATAATTTTGTTGTGGATTTTTTTGGGGTTCATAAAATACTTTTTTTATTGATTTTGGCTCCTAAATGATTCACAAATGAATTTTGTATTGTTTATTTTTAGTTCAAATTGGCATTTAGTGAAAATTATTTAGTGTTAAACCCAATCAGGCAACATACAAAACTATCAAAACTCTATTTTTCTATCTATTGTTGAATAAATTATTTTTAATTCTTTTCCTCGCTTTAAACTTTCTCTATCAGCCGTTGATGCTTTTATACACTATATGAAAAACTTTTTCATTCTGCACTGGCTTTTTAATTGGCTTTGATATGTAAAATGATTGATTGAGTGTGAAGAGAAAAAAGTTATGAAAATAGAAAAAAAAATTTATCGTGGGAAAATTTAATTAGCTAAGTTATTGGTGTCAATTTATTTATTGCGGAAATAGGAAGTTGAACGTTTTTCATTTTGAAATTTTAGAGGTTTTTTGATGACTTGCATGCATACTTGACTGGTGACTTGACTTAATACATTCAAGTTGTTTTAAAAAATTACTCTAATTCATTCAAATTTTTAAAGCCGATGATTTTTAAGTTTGCAAAGTTTTAACCGAAATTAATAAATTCTGAATGGAAAAGTGAAATTTTTAATGCAAGTCAACTTGCATAGATATAGTCAAGTAATAAGTCAAGTATGCAAGCAAGTGCCGAACCCTAAAAAAACTAAACCAAAACAAATCTCTAAAGCTTTATTTCTTTCTTCAGGGCTTTTTTTCACGCCTCATTCTCTTAAATTATCGATTTTTTCACTCATTCAATTTTGTTCAAACTCAATTCGTCCTTCACTAGAGGGTGAAAAGTTCAATTTCATGCACAACACGACTTTAATGTTCGAAAATAACGATGAAATGTTGAAACCTGAGCTTTTTCTAACGCCATCACCCACTCAAATCTCTAATTCATGCATATTCATTTGACATAAACAATAATTCAGAAACACGAGCTGCAAAAACACGCGTTAAATGACTCAGAAAAAATTTTCTATGTCTCATATGAAATTAATTGCCATTCTCTTGTTGAACTTTGAGATACAGTTAAAAGTAATATTTTAAAAGGTTGAAAACAAAAGCTGATTTGGTTGTTGACATTAAAATGTCATGGAAAATACAGTAGGAAGTAAATAGGAACGATTTAAGTTTATTTCTGTTATTTAAAATTTAAACATGTAAAATTTTATTTTGGTAAAATTTTTAAGGATTTCAGAAATTAAATTGTCAATTTTAATTCATTTTTGTTAGAGTTGACATGTTGATAATTTGCATATTCACTGCAATGATGGTTTTCCAATCAAAAGTCATAACGGAATTTATCAGTTTGTCAGTGATGGAAGTGCATATGAGTCTTTTGCTATCATCGCTATGAACTTTATTTTGAGTGGTTTGAATGTAAAAATAATTACAAACTTAAATACGTAGACTAAAAACTCTAAAGTAGCAGGAAAAAGCATGAATGATTAATAAAGATTCAATTTATCCATCCTACAATAAAACATGTCAACTTTGAAAGTTCATTGACTAAATTGGAAGTAATTTAGATTTTTTTTTTATTGTCGATTTCAATTAATTTTCAGTTGACATTTTCCATTAGAAAACCTTTAAAATTCAATTTTATTTACTCAATTATTTTTAGAACTCTTAAATAAAGAAATTTTCTATTTTATTTTCATCTCTAAAAATCAAGACTGAAAGGAGAAAAAAGAAAGCTATAAGAAAACATTTATTCCTTAAAAAATGATACTCATGGGATAAATTTGTTGAAATTAAAATAAATTTTGCCTTTTCGAACATTTCGATAGACAATAAAAAAATTCATAAAAAGAAGGCGTAAATAAAAAAGATAAATTTTTTGTAACAAGAAAAGATTTTTTAATATTTTTAAGGGTTGAAAACTCATCAAAAAAATTTTCTTTTATATTTAAATTATTTTTCAAAAGAAAATATTTTTCTTTTCCCCTTTCTAAAGATTTTCTAACAATTTTTATGTTTATGACGATGCGTGCAAATTGCTTAAATTCTGATTCATACTCGTCTGCTTGCTTGCTTTGCTTCTCGCTTTATGCCTTTCAATTTAAACAAGTTATCTCATTGGAATGCTCGTTTTCATCTCACTGCCGCTTTCTTATCCGCATTTAATCTGTTTTTATTTCACTTATCGCGCTCTTTAAATCGGATGATGACTGAGTTTGCTTTTTGTTGCTTGGGGTTGTTTGTTTTTGATGTTTTACTTTACGTGATGACACAAAAATATAAATTTAGAAGTAAATGTTAAAAATAAATTTAGAATTTGATTTAAAATTTATTTCAAATTTTTCAATTACGGAACTTTTAAATTATTCCATCCCTCATACCAATCATAATGCATAAATTCACTCTAAGATAGAAATCTGATATGAATAAGAGTTTGGTTGCTTTGTTGTTGATGACTTACTGTTATATATCAAGCTTGTCATGGCAACCAAGTAGTCTTTAAAATACAGTCATAAAATCTAAGAGAAGTGCAGATTGAGTGCCGACTAGTAGATGAAAATCTCATGCTGTGCTGAATAATGTTAAGAAATATTGTTGCAATTTAAAGTAGACGGAAATTGAATCTACAATATAAAATGACTTTTTAAATCTTCATGGGTGGTGGTTGATCATAAATGTTGCTTGCTTTTGTCACTTTGTAAGTGATTTTAAAATGAAAATGTTTGATGCTTTTTAATGAATAAAATTTAAGCTTTAATAATTAAAAACATTTCATTATTTTATGAAATACAAAGCTGTTGATGATTTTATGCTCACATGCTAATTGATTATTGGGAAAATTCATCAAAGTAGTGTTTGGTTTATGAAATATTTTGTTCTTTGATGTTTTAATTGAAAAAAGCTTTCAATTTGGTACATCACAAAATATTTATCAAATGCTTGTTAGTTCGTCATTTTAAAACTTATCGAATTATTTTTGTGGCTGCAATAAATTTTCAGTATGAATTTTAGTATTCTGAAAATTTGAAATTTTAAAAGGTTTCAATTTACAAAATTTATTTTTACAATAATTATCAGTAAAGCATTACAAAGTTTCAATAACATGAAATTTCTGTTACCAATTTTGTTGGGATAAAAAACGAAATAATTTTATAAATAAATTGATTTATTTAAAAATAAAATTCACAGAATTTATTTTTATTTTTCTATGTAAAAAGTATTAAAAATATTTTTCAATCATATCATAATATATGCTTTGTGTATGCAAGTGACTTTGAATAAAGATTATACAACTTTGTAAATATTTCTATGGAAATAATACTTTACCATAAGAATAACTCTACAATATCATTGATAGATAGATTTTTATGAAGAAATACAATATTGTAATATTGAATGAATTACTTCCATGTAAATTGTTACAAACTATTGCAACTTGTTGGTTCATATATTAATTTTAAAAACAATCTTAGACTTAAAGCAAAACTTGACTTAATTAATTCAAAAATTTCACTTACATGACAATGAACTTATTTTCACTAATGCTTTTAATTTGTAAAATTGACAATTTAAATTAAGAGATTTTTTATAAAATGTGTTAATTTATTGTAACTACAACTTTATTATACAAACTTAATTTAATGAGAAGCAAATTGAGTTCCATAGAATTTTAAAAATTTTCTCTCATATTTAATGTTATAAAAATAAATGAAAATAATTTAATTATCTTTCTATGACTCTTTTTGCAACTATTTTGATAAACTCACCATATTTTTACATTTTAACTCAATTTGATTCACTCTGATGCGGTTTAATTTGTGAAATTTTTCCATCCTTGGAGCTATTTCATCCATTAATCTATTTATGCAGTAATATTAAATAATATACATTTTTGCATGATACCTTTGCTTTATTTTCTATCATCATCGTTTTAATTTTCTCTTTAAATATAAATGAACACCATCTGGAGTAATTTAATGTCATTTTATTTAAATTTTAATCAGATTTTTGTTTTTCTTCTGTACTTTAACTGGTGTTTTTTAAGTGCTAGTGAAATGATAAAGGTTTTTTTAAAGAAATTTAGGTTGATATTATAGAAAATTATTATGAAAAATGTTTTTAAAAAAATTTTACCTGGAAGCTTAGAACTTGTCTAAAATCGCTTTAAATTTTATTCACGAGTAACTGAAATTTTTTTAATAAAAAACAACTAAATTTGTTCGAGTAAAACAATAAATTGTACTTGAGTAAATTTACTTGAAATTTGCTTGACAAATCTTACTTGTGTAAATTTACTTGATTTCTACTTGACAAATCTTACTTGTGTAAATTTACTTGATTTCTACTTGACAAATCTTACTTGTGTAAATTTACTTGATTTCTACTTGACAAATTTTACTTGAGTGAATTTACTTGATTTCTACTTGACAAATTTTGCTTGTACAAATTTATTTGATTTCTACTTGACAAATTTTACTTGTGTAAATTTACTTGATTTCTAGTTGAAAAATTTTATACTTGAATTTACTTGATTTTTATTTACTCATGAAACGATTTCGGACTATGGAAGAATTTTTCAATATGAAATCAAATTAACTTTAATAATTAATCAATTAAATGATTTTTTAGTATTTTGAAATATTTTATGGTTCGACGTGCAACGACGTAGGAAATTGTCAAGTAGCAATTCAAGTTGATTTACTCAAAAGTGTCTCTAGTTTATTCAGATGAAATTTGATAAAATTATGTGAAAATCAATGATTCTTCAATTTAAAAAAGTTTTGACTTGACTGTCGACGTGCAAGCGCTGAACCATAAAATATTTAAAATACTGTGGAAATTTTATTTCTTTCCTAATAAAATTTTAAAATTGTCTTAAAATTAAAATTAAGCAGCAAAATTTTCTATGCATATAGAATTAACTCTAAGGTTGTAAAAACTAAATTTTGCTCAAGTAATTAGTGTATCTGTCTAGAAATCAATAAGGACATAGTTTGGTTTTCACTCGGGAAAAAAAGTCTTAATCATTTACTAGCACTTAAATTTTTCATTATTACCATTTGAAAACTTTGTCTCTAATTGCCAAAAAACTTTACAACTCATACTTTTCTCTTTTCTAATAAAATTCTTTAAAACTTTCTCGTTGATCTTTTCTTAATTTTCTATTTTATTTTTTTTCTTTTTCTTTCTCGTTAAACTTGCACTCAAAAAACTTCATCCTTAAACAAAACAAAAAATATTTCATATCTTTGTGCATATTTACTCCATATATACACAAACATTGTTGACAGTTCCGGAAAGAAAAGCATGAAAAGTTCAAGTTCATTCAGGTAAGTCTGTCATTTCCACTTTCTATTTTCTTCTAAATTTTCTTTTTTTTGTTAATTTAAAGACAAAAAATTCTTTTTCTAATTTTATTAGCTTTCTTACACACAAAAATAAAAAATTAAATCCATGCACTTTCCCTTTAGTTGAACCAAAAAAAAATTTTATTTTAAAAAAAATTCTTATCCATAATTATTGATGTAACTTAATCGTTGTATTAATACAACAATCTAGAAAAATGATACTCAGGTCTCAGGGATCGTTGGCAAAACAGGAAGGCGATGCCGATGGCAGTGACACGCAGCTTACAAAAATGGATGTTGTGTTGACCTTTCAGCTTGAGATTGTTGTCATGGAAGTAAAAGGATTAAAATCATTGGCACCAAATCGAATTGTTTATTGCACGATGGAAGTTGAAGGTGGTGAAAAATTACAAACAGATCAAGCTGAAGCATCAAAACCAATGTGAGTTTTTGAATTTCTTTTACTTATTCAAAATTTTATTTAATGATGGATTTAGGTGGGATACACAAGGCGATTTTACAACAAATCATTCGCTGCCATCAGTCAAAGTGAAATTATATACAGAAAATCCAGCAATGTTAGCACTAGAAGATAAAGAATTAGGTCGTGTCACTCTTAAACCAACACCACTATCATCGAAAGCACCTGAATGGCATCGACTGACTGTACCAAAAAATTTTCCTGACCAAGACCTGCGAATAAAAATTGCATGTCGTATGGACAAACCATTAAATATGAAACATTGTGGGTAAGTAAAAATTAGGAGCTAAAAAATGCTTGTAACTCCAAAAACAAACTAAATATTTTTAATATAAAATTTAGATATCTCTACGGAATTGGAAAAGGAGTATGGAAAAAATGGAAGAAACGTTATTTTGTGTTAGTCCAAGTATCACAATACACTTTTGCAATGTGCACTTATAAAGAGAAAAAGTCTGAGCCATCTGAGATGTTGCAATTGGATAACTTTACCGTTGATTACATTGAAGCAGCAAGCGGTAAGTTTACACTCATTCCTTTTTGTTTGTCGTTCATTTTAAAACCCACTTTGTGATTCTTTTTATCCTCAAAGCCGCTTTGATGGTTGGAATGGATCTCGAGGGTGGTCGATATTTCTTTAATGCGGTTAGAGAAGGCGATAGCGTACTGTTTGCAAGTGATGATGAAAATGAATGTAATCTTTGGGTGATGGCACTTTATCGAGCAACTGGACAAAGTCACAAACCTACACCACCTATCAGTTCTGGACAGAATTCATCCATATCGAAACTTCAGGGTGATACTGACAAAGCTCGTAAACATGGCATGGAAGAATATATCAATAAAGGTAAATAAAATTGTAGAGTTTGACACTTGCATAAATACTTGACTAGTGACTTGACTAAATAAATGCAAGTAGACTTACAAAAATTTCTCTATTTCGTCAAATTTTATTGAAATTTTCCAAAATTGTATGAATGTCAATGACTCTTAAGTTTGTAAAGTTTCGATCAAAATAAATAGAATTCGAATGAATTAGAAAAATGTTTTTTAAGTCAACTTGCATGTATTTAATCAAGACAGTCAAGTATGCATGCAAGTGCCAAACCCTAAAAAAACTTTTGATTTTTTTTTTGTATTTTTCTCTAGATCCATGTTCATTTGAACATGCGCAACTGTTTAAATTGTTACAAAGTTTAGCATTAGAATATCGACTGAATGATCCATTTGCATCAATGGGATGGTTCAGTCCTGGTCAAGTGTTTGTGCTGGACGAGTATTGTGCACGTTATGGTGTTCGAGGATGTTATCGACATCTTTGTTATCTGTCCGATCTTCTCGATCGTGCTGAGAAGAATTATATGATTGATCCAACTCTCATTCACTATTCTTTTGCCTTCTGTGCAAGTCATGTACATGGTAATCGACCTGATGGTGTTGGCAGTATAACAGCAGAAGAAAAAGACAAATTTCAAGAGATCAAAGAACGATTACGTGTCTTACTAGAATATCAAATAACTAATTTTAGGTAAAATAATTTTATCATAAATTTAGGATTTGATTCTTGCATGCATTTTTTTGTCAAGTTGATTTCAAGTTGACTTGCACAAAAATGTCTTATTTTATTCAATTAAAATACATAGTAAATTTAGGAATCATTGACTTTCATACAAATTTGATGGATTTCTAATGAATAAAAAAAACATTTTTGAGTAAGTCAACTTGAAATCAACTTGATAAAAAGAAATGCATGCAAGTTTGATCTGTAAATAAAAATAAAAATGATTTCTTGTTGTTTAGGTATTGTTTTCCATTTGGACGGCCTGAGGGTGCACTTAAAGCAACTTTATCATTACTTGAACGTGTATTAATGAAAGACATTGTAACTCCGGTTCCACCTGAAGAAGTTCGTGCAACTATCAAAAAGAGCTTAGAAAATGCAGCACTTGACAATTATACGAGATTGTCAGCTGAAGCCAAAATTGAAGGTAAAAATTGTTAATTTTTGATGCTTATTGATTGTTTTTTGGTTAAATTATACATGAAATTTGCATTTTAATCCATTAGTAGATATTTAGTAAATTGTTATTGATAAAATTTGTTATATGTCAGAAAAATGCAGAAATTTCGATAAAAGCATTGATCATAATTTCAATGCCTTACTAAAATCTAAAAAAATTAAAAACTTAACGGTTCTTCTATAAATTTCTTTTTCTTTAATACTTTCAGAGGATTTACGAGGAGATATTGTTGTGCCGCCAGCAAAGAAACTTGAAGATTTAATTCACCTAGCAGAGCTTTGTGTTGATCTTTTACAACAAAATGAAGAACATTATGCTGAGGTAAGTGAGACATTTGTCGACTTTCATCCAAAATTTTTTTTCCTCCTTTCTCTTATAACCTGATGAACTTTCTATTCTACTGAAATAAACTACAAATATTATCTTTATATTGAGGTGTACGATGTGTAAGAAAACTGTGAAGTAATTCTCTCTATCTCTAATTATATTGTTGCTCTATTCTATCTCTATGTTTACCTTTTATTTCTTTTCATTTTCATTAATTTATTCTCACGGGCAATTTTTTTTATTTTTTTCCGCATAACGAGACAATAGCTAGCAGGAAAAATTCTGCTGCACGTTATTATTTCATGTTTTTATTTCATTCATTAATTCGCATTTGGTATATCTCGCCATGAGGGCATAAAAATGAAAAATTTATTTTTTGAGTGAAAGAAGGGAGAATTAAATTTTTTTATTTTTGTTTAGGGCTTGACACTTGCATACATACTTGACTGTTATACTTGACTATAAACATGCAAGTTGACTTATAAAAAAAATTTCTTGTTTATTCAAATTTTTATTTAATTTGGACAAAATTTGCAAACATTAAAACTATTGACTTTCAAGGCCTGAAAACTCTTTGATCTGGGTTTGATTTTTTTGATGCGGATTTGATTTTTTTTGATTCGAGATCAAACTGGAATCAAAAAAAATCAAACAGGAATAAAAAAAAATCAAACTGGGATCAAAAAAAATCAAACAGGAATTAAAAAATCAAGCTCGGATTAAAAAAATCCAAAAACTCAGATCAAAGAGATCTCAGGCCTTGATGATTTACATAGAATTTTGTAAAATTTTTGACCAAATTAAATAAAATCTGAATAAATAAAAAAATTTTGTAAGTCAAGTTGCATGTATATAGTCAAGTATGCATGCAAGTGTCAAACCCTAATTTTGTTGTATAAACAAAAATTTAAATTCTTAGAAATTTAAATAATTAAAATATAAAATTTAATACTTTTGTAACTTCAGTTCAATTCAAAAGCTTAAACTTGTTAAAACTTGATGAAATTAATAAATATTAAAAACAAAAAAATTTCCCCCTTCTCAATTTTCACTCCATATTAACATCTTCATTTGTAATTCTCTTTTATTCCATGTGAATATAACAAAAAAAAAGAACATTTACATAAATGGATATGTAAATTTTTTAATAAAGAAAAACAATGATGGAAATCATTCATGACATTTCAACTACACAAAATATGAGAAAAATAATGATGGAGATGAATATGAAAAAAATCGGAAAATGCAGTTATGTAAATTTTTTTCTTTGTTCTTGGAATTTCAATTGTGAAA
>CM031382.1:11150317-11208229 GCA_018290095.1 Polypedilum vanderplanki
AAATTGGAAAATATTAACTACCGTCTCCCCTCAAATTAAAGAGCCGGCTCTTGTATTCAAATAAAAGAGCCATCTTTGAAATAACGTATATTTTTACATACTAAAAATAAACAATGACTCAGCAAGAAACGTCACCCTTGAATACAAGAACCGGCTCTTTTATTCGAGGGAAGGCGGTAGTTCACTTGTTGACCTACAAGAACTCAAAATTGACAATCAAATAAAAATAGCAAAATGAGAGCCAAATTTTCAAATGCTTCAAATATATCGAATAAAGGTCCTAATATGTTGTAAAACAAGTTTCCTGCTTATTTAATGACTATTCAATACATCTCTTTAAAGGTAGAAGCTCTATTCGTAGCAAAAAATTTGGTTTCTTACATTTTGTCTTTTGGTTTTGTGGTCAATTTTAACTTCTTGTAAGTCAGGAACTAGATAAGATAAAGTTCAGCAGTTTGTTAATAAAAATAAAAACGACTTTATGTAAAACATAAAAAAATTTGTTTTCACCGGCAGCCATATTAAATTTTCCTTTTGTATGATTGTCAAATTTAGACTTAATTCTTAAACTTTTGATGTGAAAACAATTTTATTACTTATTTTTGAAGATTTATAAGTTTCAAACGATTAGATTAAACAATTTAAGAGAAATAAACAAAAAAATCGTAAACATGCGTTTATTCAATATCATGAAACTTAGAACCAAATTGCTGTCAAAATCATCAAAGAATGCATCAAGAAAAACGATGAAAAATCATATAAAATGACAAAACACTACAAAATTATTGATGTTTATATGTGTTCTTTGAGATTTAAATGGATAATTGTTTTCAAAACATAAGTTATCTTTTTCTTATCAAAAGTTTTTTTTTTCGAAACAAAAAGAAATTTTTATCAATTATCTCATATATTCAAAACTTAAAATTTACAAATTTTGCAAGATTTCATTATTTTTACCTTAGATATTCTTAAAAATAAAAGAAAAAGTACAAAAAGATTAGAAAAAGTTTTTAAATTGGCTAGTTCTTTCAAAGAAAAAATTTAAAACTTTTTAGTTTTTTGTAGTTTTCGTTAGCTATTTGTAGCTATTTTTCGCTATTTTTTTGCTATTTCTTAGCTATTTGTAGTTTTTTGTAGCTATTAGTAGTTTTTTGTAGTTTTTTGTAGCTATTTGTAGTTTTTTCTAGTTTTTTGTAGCTATTTGTAGTTTTTTGTAGTTATTTATAGCTAATTGTAGTTTTTCATAGCTATTTATGGTTTTTTGTAGTTTTTTCTAGCTATTTGTTGCTATTTTTTATTCGTGAATACCCCTGGGATGGAGATGAATATGAAAAAAATCGGAAAATGCAGTTATGTAAATTTTTTTCTTTGTTCTTGGAATTTCAATTGTGAAAAAAATACATTGTAGTGAGATAAAAATTCATTTTTACGGTATTCAATTGAAAATATGAAAAAATTTTCATAAAAACTGTCACAAATTGGTTACAAAAATTTACCTCAAAATTAATTGCGGTTTTTTGAGTTAATTATGAAATTTTCTGAGAAATTTTAATTATTTCATTTAAAAGTAAATTTTTAAACTGATTCTTTTTCGTGGAAATTCAGTATGAAATTTTTTCCGATTTTCTTCCATAATCAAAATCTTTTTACTCATAAATAACAATTTTCTTATCGATTGGATGAATGAGTGTGTTTGTGTCTTTTTTTATATAAGTAAAATTCATTCATTTGTGTGTGTTTGTGAGTTCATCAATCATTTATGGATTTTGTGCATGCCAAAAGAAAAAAAAATTATTTATGTGACAAAAGTTCAACCAAAAAGACCATGAACTTTTCTTTTCTTATTTTTTCATCCCTAAAGAAAAATCTTTAGTCTTTTCTATCATGAACAGTTCAATTCAATTTCTCAATCACATACAACTACCGCCATCGATAAACTAACCATCTAGGCAGTTAACTGTTTATTCTCAAACTCATACGATGAAATTCTTTTTTATCGGATGCGAGCACGCAATAACAAATTGTCACATCGACATAAATTTTCTCGTTTCATGCATTTTCATTGCCTTTTTCTTTTATTTTCATACCATCACATACACACACACACAATGGACTACTCAATGATGCCGCTATTCTTTCTTGCTTATTGTGTATGTGTAACAGTTTATTCCATTTCGCATAATGTGACAATGAAATAAATATTGAGAATAAATTTACTCTCGTTTATTCAAACGATGTTTTATCGATGCCATAAATAGATCGTCGCCTTTCTTGTGCAAGTAGTGAAATTGAAAACTTTGAAGAACAAGTTTTAAATTTGTTTGCTGTTGAAAGCTGAAGATGATGCAAATTAATGGGAAAATCTTCATAGAGTTCGTTGCTATAAAATCTTCACTGATAGCTGTAAAAAACAGTTATTGAATGACAATAGCAACTTTTTAAAAAATTTACATTGTTAATGTGATTAAATTAAGGTTCGGCACTTGGATGCACTTGACTAGTGACTTGACTATATGCATGCAAGTTGACTTATAAAAATATTTCTTATTTCATTCAAAATTTCTTTGATTATTGTCAAATTTCATACCATCTTATGTGAAAGCCAATGATTTTTAAGTTTGTCAAGTTATGACCTAATTAAAGAAAATTTGATGGAATCAAAGAAATTTTTTGTAAATCAACTTGCATGCATATAGTCAAGTATGAATGCAAGTGCCAAACTCTTATTTTAATACTTTTCATTCATAATCTAGTAGTTGCAATATATAGAGTTTCTATGTGTATTAACAAAAAATTATAAAGAAGCCATCTCTATCAGAATGAAATTGTATATCTTTACAATATACCTGAAAAGATTGCATCATAAAGTTAATCAAGAACTTAATTAAAAATGCATTCACAAAGAAATGAAAATTTAATTAAAAAAATGCTTCACATTTTCAATTTGTCTCATGAACAATTGATAGAGATGACATTGTCATAGGTACAATACAGCAGTATTTTTATTCACTTTTCTCTATTAGCCTGAATTCTTTTAAATAAAAGCACAAAAGAGATGCTAAAGAAAAGGGAAAAATCAATACTCTTGCGATGTCATTTGAACAATGCGAGAGATAGAAAGACAGAATGTTGGAAATTATTTACTCATTCGTTCTGCATCTTATTGTGTTTTGTATGTTTTTTATAAAATTTGAAAAGCTGACTTTGGAATTTCAATTATAAAAGTCAATTTGAAAGAGAAAGAAAAAGTTGTTCATGTCTATCATTTCATTCTTATGTCTGCGTGACTGTGTGTGCATATGAAAATCTTTAAATTTCACTCATCACTCATACACAATTTTACCCTCAAAAAAAAATTACATCAACAACATTTTCAAAAAAAAAAGCTAAAAATTTTTCGAAAACCGATTAAAGTTGCGCAAAATTGAGCCGGAGGCACCAAAGCAGGAGGAAGTTGAACTGGTGGAAGAGATTAACGTTCCGACCAACTCAAAAGTCAGTCATGCTGCAAACCTTAAGAAAGACCCAACTCCGCCCGCTCCATATCGATATTGCATGCCAACGCATGCTGTCTACACACCCCCAAAACCAACGGCACGTAACGAAAATCTAAGAATTTTTCAATTTAATTTACTTGCAAGATGATAATTTTTAAAAAAATATAAAAAGTTGATTAAAAATTGCCAAAAAAATACTAAGCAAAAGTTTTAGAATTTTTTCATTTTATTTTAGTTTTCTTTTCAACTTTCCTGTAAATTTTGTTGAGTTTTTTTAGTTCTTTTTTCACAAATGCTTTTAGGAATTGTTGCATGTTTTTAAAATTTTAGTGTAGAAATTTTTTTATTGAAAATTTTATTGACTTAAAATGACTCAGTTTATTTTGATAGAATTCGTTTTAAAAATTTTACTTGAGTAAAGTTTTTGAAAATTTTTCAGATTTGTTTCTGAAAACTAAAACTGCATTTAAAAATGAAATCTAATGATTTTTTAATAGGACTCGACATTTGCACATACTTGACTTGACTTGGCACATAGTAACTTGACTATTTTCATATAAGTTGACTTATATAAAATTTCTCTGATTCATCCAAATTTTACTCAATTTCGTCAAAACTTATTTTTTCCTTGCAAACTTAAGAATCATCGACCTTCATACAAATTTGTCAAAATTTAACGAAATGGAATGAATAAGAAAAATTTTTTTGTAAGTCAACTTGCATTCATTTAGTCAAGTCACAAATGCGCAAACCAGTCAAGTATGCATGCAAGTGTCGAATCCTAGTAAAAATTAATTAAGTTTTAGTTGTTTGTAGATAATTTTTTCAAAGAATTCAAAACTTTTCAAAAAGAACCAAAATTTCTATAAATTATTAAAAAAAGAATGATTATATTTTAAAAATTTGTTTATTCATTTAAATGTCAATAAATTTTCAAATATTTTTGCATGTTTTACTGCTTAAAAATGCATTTTGTTTATGTTTGATTTACAAAAGTTTTAGAAAACTTTTAGTAACAGATTTGAAACAAGTTTTATTTATAAATTTATAATAGTGGTTAAAAACTCTAAATTTTATAATAATTTTTCATTTTATTTACTTTATCAACTTCAAAACTTGTTTTGGGCTTCAATTTAACTTCAGTAAAATTTAAACTTTTTCAATTCTGTTATTAAAATTGTTTTCAGGCTGTTTGTTACAAACCACAAAACTTGTTGATAAATTAGAGTAGTTAAAATAATTGAAAGTGTGGACAATTGAAAGCATTTTGTTGTTCATTTATTTATTTAATAATTCATATGAGATTTTAAAGAGAAAAAAAAAATTGCATAGAAATAAAAAAAATAACAAAATGTGTTCTGTTGTTCATGAGATTTTTTGATGTTTGTTTTTTCACATGATGTAGTTTCACATAATTGTAGAAATTCTAACTTTTCAAAAAACACTTTTATATTCCTTATTTTCTTTATCAAAATTTTTTTTATTTTCATTTTATGATGATTTTAAAAAAAATATTTTTTTTACTGTTTGGAAGAAGTTTTTTTTTTAATTTTTATTTTATGAGTTTTTTTTTCTTTTTCAATGAGGAAATGTCCAATGAAAAAAAGTTGATTGACTACTGAAAATTTAGGAAAAAATTAAATTTCAAACATGAAAAAATACTGAAAATTTTGCAATTTCCAAGGGGTATAAACTCTTTTAAAAACAGTTCAAATAAACAAAGAACTGTCAAAAAACCAAAGTAGGGACATTGGAAGAAAAATTAAATTTTTTTCCTTGTTCGCCTGTTAAGAACTAAGGAATAAAAAAAATTAGGTACTAAAAGAAAAAATTTAAACTTAGCTTAAATAAACAATAAATTTTCAAAATTTTTGTGCATATCCATCAATCACTTCAATATCCAAACAACCAAATGCAAAATTAAGTTCAAGCCCTTATTTTGCAAAACTATCAAAAAATTGTATGAGATTTTTTTGATAATTTCATGAAAAAGCCTGAAAACTGAATTTTTCAATGACTATTTATAAAAAGCATCGTTTGTTATAAAAAAAATTAATTTTCTTCCAAACTTTTCAGTAAGTTGACAACAATTTTTATTGAATTTTTCTTCCTAAAATGTTTCTTTTATTTTTATATTATTTTAAACTTTCCACAATACCAAAATTCAAAAAAATTAAAATTACTCTGAATAAAAAATATATGTTTTGTGTTTGATGTATGAAAATAAAAAAAACTACATAAGAAAACTTCAAAATCTCGAATGAAATACTCAAAAAAAAACAACATTAAAATCTAAAAAAAAAATTAGTTTTAGTTTTAAAGAGAGGAAATTCCATAATGATAATTTTAAAATCTTTAAAGTAAAATGGAATAAAAAAATTCAATGATATGATGTATGTCATTCATAAGTGCTTCAACTTCCCTTTTATGATTTATTGATTTTTATTTAATTGTTATAACTTTTATATTTATTTTTCTTCAACTACTAAATGTCTGTATGTGTGTACTGCATTGTGTTCTCAACTACAATAGAAACAATGTATTGTGTGCCTCTCTATTTCTATCTTTCTATCTATTTGTGCGATGATCTTTCACTATAAAAGTACACACAATAATATATAAAATAATCTTTACCCAAACCTCTTTCTTTTAATTGTTTATTTACTCACACTCGCAAGCCAAATATTTGAAATCAATGTACAGAAAAAACAATTACAAAAAATAGAAAGAAAATGATAATTGAAACTTTTTTTGTGTTTGAATTTTATTTTTATTTTTGGTGTCATGCATTCTACGCATGGAGGATATGAATATGAAAAAAAAATTTAAGTACATGAGTGAATGTTGATGATGATGACAAAATATGAGGGATTTACTTGATGGAACTTTTTTATGACGGTGAAAAAGTTAATATACTTTTTTGGGAAGAGGATTATTCCTTTTTTTGTGAAAATCGGTATTATGATGCATTAAAAATCGTTATGGTTGAAATATTTTCAGTTAATAACGATTTAAAACAGTGAGTTTACAATCATTAAAATTTTAAAAGGAAAAAATTTGTTTTAAAAAAAAAGACTGTAGAATTCTTTGATTTTTGTAAAAAATTCAAATAAATATCAAAAGAAATCAAATGAAATAAAAAATAAATCAAATTTAAATTAGAAAAATCAAAAAGTTTTCAGAACTGGACAAAAAATTAAGAAAAGTCGAAAAAATTGTTCATAATTTTGCACTGTCTTAACCAAGGTCTGAGAACTCTTTGATCCGAGTTTGATTTTTTTGATTCTTGTTTGATTTTTTTGATCCGAGATCAAACAGAAATAAAAAAAAAATCAAACAGGATCAAAAAAAATCAAACTCGGATAAAAAAATATTCAAAAACTCGGATCAAAAAGTTCTCAGGCCTTAGTCTTAACCAAATTTTATCAATAATTGCTTCTTTAAGCTGTTTGCCTGTGATATGAATTAAAAAAGGAATTTTGTCAAAATATTTTTGTTTAAAAAATTTTATGGCCAATTATAGGCAAAAAATTCGAATTTTGATTCTACAATTCTGTTCTCAAATAATTAACAAATTTACTTCAAAATAGAACTTGCAAGTGAAATCCTTGAAACATTTTTCTTTGGATACTTTTTGATACTCTTTATGGAAGTTTACATTTGTAAAATTAAACGTCTCTTCTTTCTTGAAAGAAAAAAATTTGAAAAATTAAAATGATTTTTATAAAAATAGTAAAAAAAAGATAAACTTAGAAATTCTTTTATTCACATCATTTAATATTGAAAAAGTTCAAATTTACTTTTAAAAAAAATATAAAAAAGTCAAGTAAATTTCAAAATAAATAATTTTGTCATCAAAAATCACATAAAAAACTCATGTTGATATGTTTTTATATTTTATTTATAATAAATGTAAAATCCTCTAATTGTTGCCTTCTGTCAATGTAATATTTTCAATGTCTCGATGTAATATGCAAAAGCAATATATTAATCAATCAATACATGTATTGAGCTATCTCTCTCTCTCTCTTTCTTTCTATCTGTCCCCTCTAACTTCCTCTATTTTGTTTTCATTAAATTTCCTTTTTAATTTTTCTCTCACAATTGTTTTTCTTTTTGATTTTTTTAAATTTATTTTGATGTTAACAAGAAAGAGAAAAAAATTGTTTTTGTTACTAAATTTTTTTAAAAACAAAGAAAAAAAAGGATGAGACAAAAATAAAACAGATGAAAAGTTGAAATGAAAATGTGAGTTTTTAAAAAGTGATGGATATTTTGGAAACATTGAGAAATTTTTAAATTTAATTGAAAGTTGGCTTAAAAAAACATTCAGATTTTAAATACTCTTAAATATTTTTTTCTCAAAACCTCAAAAGACATAAAATTTAAAAATAATTTTCAAAAGATCAAAACACATCAAAATTCTCTGTCTAGAAAGCTTTTTATGTTAAGTATTTGATTTCAAAATACCTCAAAATACTGCAAAAAAAAGCAAATCAATTTAAGATAAAATAAGAAAAAAAAATCCATTACTCAAGCCATTTTTATCTCAATTTTCATTTGTGCTGTGCTTGCTATGAAAAAAAAACTTTTTTCGCCTGCTTTAAACATGAAATTGGGTCAGTAAGAAAAAAAAACGACAGAAACATACAAAAATGCCGCTGTGCGTGTGTGCAGCTGCAGGAGAAATCAAGTTGAGTCAAGGTCGTTGCAAAAAATTCCGGCGAATGGATCTCTTATACACAAACACAAACATATCTCCTTAAATCAATCTCAGATTGGAAGAAACTCAAATTTTATATTTTTATTTTTGATAATATTTTTTTTTATCAACACATAATGAACTTTTTTAACTTTAAATTATTAACACTTTGAACTTCTTAGGCTAGGTCGCTTTCTATTTTTAAATTATAAAAATAAAAACTTTTTTAACTTTTAGAAAATGAATTTTCACAAATGCAAAAAAAATTTTCATTAACTTTTCTCTTTTAAAAAATATTTTTTCAAAAAAAAACTAAAATTTAATATTTTTGATGATTTCTTTCAAACAGGCTTTCGCATGGTTCAGTGATTTGCTTGTTGAACATGCTGAAATGTTCTGGTCAATGTTTGCGTGCGACATGGAAAGAGTATTGGCTGAACAGCCACCTGACACTTGGGATTCATTTCCACTCTTTCAAGTGCTCAATGACTATCTTAGAACTGATGGTAAGTTTTAAATTTTTAAACTTTAATTTCAAACTTTGGGATTAATTTTAATCTTCGTTGATTAAATCAAGTTTTAATCTGTTAGATCAGATTAAAAATAAATCCTACTTTTAATCGGAGCATTAATTTAATCTTACGTTAAATCTAGTTTTAATTGTAAATCTTAAGAATTTTAGATTAAACTAGATTAATTTTAAGTTAAATCAGAATGATTAATTTTAATATCAACCATAAAATAATTTTGAAAAAATTTCACCAACAGACAATTTAAAAAATGGTCGCTTCCATCATCAACTGCAGACAATATTTGCACCACTCGTAGTGCGGTATGTTGATCTAATGGAATCATCAATAGCTCAATCCATACACAAGGGCTTTGAAAAGGAGAGGTGGGACAGTAAAGGGTAAATGTCAGAAGGACACATTGATGTTTATTAACTTTGTGCCTTTTCTCTACTCTCTTCTTTCTTCTATTTCATAAAATGAAAAAAATCTCTTTTTTTCAAACTTCAATCAATGTATGTGCTCGCTCCTGTAATCATGTGTTTGTAATTCTGTCTCTCTCTTTTAATATCTTATGATTGTTTATCATGTCATTGGTGGTTGGATTAAAAATAATATTGTGATTAATTGTCGTGTATATTTACATATCCTATCCTGAATTGTCTAAAAATTATTTTATTAAATGTCAAAAATTTATTAATCCCATAAATATATTTAATTTTATCTAATCAAAATTTTTTAATCCCAAATTTATATCAATATTTGTCTAATATAACCAAAAATTAAATTTATTTTTGCTTAAAAATATAAATATTGCCAAATATCTATCATGACTGCTAAATGTGGACTCGTAAATGTTAAACTAAAAAATATTTTCTATAAATTTTGCTTACAAATATTAAATTTTTGGATAAAATGTTTTAATAATTTTTTACAATTTTTTCTCCTTTTCCTTCTTCCTTAAACCTCATAAACGTCTTTTTTCTTAACTTCCTTCCTCTATTTGTCTTTTCTAAAATCTTTTTGGAAATTTTTTTTATTAAATTCGGTTTTACAAAATGCAAAAATTCCTCGGCTTTAAAATTTATTCTCTACCAAAAATAAAAATTCAAAAAAAAATAAATCCACCAAAAAAACCAACCCCGTCCGTTTCTATCAAAAAACTACTTTCGACTCTTTCCCAATCTGTCACAAAAAATCACATGAAAAAAAAAATAGAAATGGCTGTGCAACATCAGAGGATCTTTTTTGGAAGCTCGATGCTCTGCAATCTTTTATTCGTGACCTTCATTGGCCCGATCCTGAATTCAGACAGCACCTTGAGCAGCGGCTTAAATTGATGGCGTGTGATATGATTGAATCGTGTCTACAACGAACTGAGCAATCTTTTCAATCATGGCTTAAGAAATCCGTGACATTCATCTCAACTGATTACATTATCAGTACCGAAATGTGTGCTATGGTCAATGTAATATTGGACGCTAAAAATCAATCATTCAAATTGTGCTCGGTTGATGGAATTGATGTGGTGAGTAATTAATATAAAATTATTGTGGGATTTTTGGTTTATGGTTGCAGTAATTATAAAAATATATTTAACTTTTTACTTTATTTGGATTAACAATTTTTATGCGTGACAAAATTTTTGGTGCATAAAAAAATTATGAAAAAAAGAGAAATTTTCAGTAGAAATTAAAATAAATTGACGATGTTATTTTTTCATTAAAATATTCTAAGAATTTTTAAGTTAAATTTAAAAAACTTTTTAATGAATTTATAAAATCTTCAGTAGGCAAATTTTATTTATTTGGTACAAAAATCCTCTTTGATTCATTTCAAAAGAATTTTACCATTTTGGATAAAATTAAAGTGAAAAAATTGATTTGTTTTCTAAGGGTGTCACAAGGTTATTTCATTCAATATTTTTCTTTTAAATTATTCATTATTTCTTTTTCATTTTGGTTAAATCATTAGAGATTTTTGAGATAACAGAAGCAGAACACATTAAAAAAATCTTCTTATTTAAAATATTAATTTTTAAGCTTTTATTTAGGTTTTGTCTCTTGCATGGATACTTGACTAGTGACTTGACTAAATGCATGCAAGTTGACTTAGAAAAAATTTCTCTAATTCATTCAGAATTTACCTAATTTGGTCAAAACTTTGCAAAATTGTATGAAAGTCAAAAATTTTTATGTTTGCAAAGTTTTGGCCAAAGCAAAAAAAATCTGAATGAATTAGAAATATTTTTTAAGTCAACTTGCATGTAAATAGTCAAGTCACTATAGTCAAGTATTCATGCTAGTGCCGAACTCTACTTTTATTGAATTAACATACAAGAGCATAATTTAAATTGTCAATCTTTAAAAAAATTTATTTATGAATTTTCAAAAAATGACCTAATTTTCATTCGCATTAAAAAACAATAATTCTTTCGCAACATCTTGAAATTTTAGCAAAAAATGTTGAGTTTTACAAAATACAAAATGATTTTTTATATCTTAAAATTTTACCAAAATAAATTGCTAAATCTGTTTTTTTTTACCTTTTTCTCAAACTGTTTTTTATTATTTTGTTTCCCTTAAAATTTTTTTCAATTTTGTATGAAAATTTTCCATCATTTTCTTTATTCTTCTTCAACACTGAATAACAAAAAAATACATGAAAAATCCATTGATGTTTGCATTTTTCTCTTGATGTTTTTCTACTATAAACATTAAAAAATGGTGTTTGCTCCTTTTTCTCTATCTTTCTATCACAATCACGCTTACCATTCATTAAAACATAACAAAAAAAAACATAAACAAACATTAAAATTCACATCACAACCACAACAACAACAACATTTGCTCTATCTTTCTTTCTCTGTCTTTTTGTTGTGTCTTTTTTTACTTTCATTCACTCCTTCGTTAAGCACCAATACCACTCAAAGATTGATGATCAAATTGACAAAGCATTGGCATCAATGACACAAGGACTTATCAACAAACTTGTTTCGGTGCTCGAAGGTGTTTTAAGCAAACTTTCACGATATGATGAAGGAAGCTTGATTGGATCTTTTCTTAGTTTCACTGTAAGTTTTCTCTTTAACTTATAAATAATTTCAAATTTGATAAGAACAATAATTTATTTTTAGAATGTATCTGGATCAGGCAAAGAGCTTGGCCATGGCTATGTAAATTTCACACGCAACAATATCGATTTGATTCGTAGCAAAATCAATGATGACTTGTGGATTTTGAACTTTTTTGAGCAATGGTACACGAAAACTATAACATTGCTTTGTAATTGGCTATCAGAACGTCTTGATCATTCATTGCATGCTTTTCAATGTTTATGTTTATCACATATTGTCAAGGTTAGAAAAAAAAACAGAAAACAGAAATTTTTATTAATTTTCAATAAAAATTGTAGAAAATTTATTCAGATTTTGAGTTGCAAGGTGTTATGGAAGATAAATTGAATTCAAAAGCATATCAAACTGTTGCTCAGCGTATGCAAGCAGAAGAAGCCACTTGTGCTTTAACGATGACTGGTGAAGATGGTGATGATGAGTAAGTTGAATTTAAAAAGTTCATTTAAAATTTTATTCTATAATTTTTAAATAATGAACAAATTTCAATTTCTATTCGAGGAATAACAAAAATCTTTAAATTTTCATTATAATTTCTTTAGTATCTTTATTTTTATTTTTCTATAAAAAGGTTTTTAAATGTCGATTTCAATCTTAACAACAATTCTGAAAAAAAATGCTCAACTTGTATAAATCACTTCTAAACTGTGATGAGTAAATTAATGCGATAAAAATAAACAATTCTTGAGTATTCAACGTAAACTTAATTTCATAAACATTCTTAGAAATTTGCAATTTAATAAAACAGTGGTGTTCAAACTTTCTTTTGTTCAAAACACATTTGAGAAATTTAACATTTTTCATAGCACACCTAAAAATAAAAGTATTTTTTTGCTGTATACAAAATTATTCTTTTACAAATAAATAATTAAATTAAAAACCTTAATTTTTATCTAAGAGGGGACACTCGACAATCTTTCGCAGTTTTTTGCAATCTTTTGCGATTTTTCACATTCTTTTATCGAGTGTTTATGCCTGGATTTTTATTTCATTTCTGAATTAGATTGTTTTATTTTTCGTAGTGCTTTAAGTTTCTTGCCATGGCAAATTTTGATGCCGTAATTTACAGTTTGAACATCACAGTTTTTGAAAATGTTTTCTTTAGATTTTAATCAAGGCCTGAGAACTTTTTGATCCGAGTTTTTGAAGTTTTTTGATCCGAGTTTGATTTTTTTTAATTCCTGTTTGATTAATTTTGATCCCAGTTTGATCTTGGATTAAAAAAAATCAAACAGGATCAAAAAAATCAAACTCGGATCAAAGAGTTCTTAGGCCTTGATTTCAATTGCTTTCTAATGAATTACTTAAAAGTTTATTTTTAAAATTTATATAAAATAAGAAGATTTGTCAAATTTTATAATTAGGTTAATTCTTTTTCTCCAAATTCTTCTTATAATCAATCATTTTTATGAAGCTCTAATGTTTCAATATTAATTTATTTCTAGATATGGTGATGGAGATGATGATGATGGTGCAGTTTCCGTAGCAGCGAGTAAGTCATCAAAGCATATTCCAGTATTAGATAAGCTTGGTGATGAAGATGGCAATATTAACATTGGAAGTGTGACTAATGCTGTGAAAGGCAAAGTTGGTAATCTTTTAGGCAAGGGCATTGGTGGTTTAGGTGGAATGGGTGGTTTAAATAAACTCGGTGGAAGTTGGTTTTAAATTTCTTTTTTCATTTTCACTTTTCCTTCCTTTTGTGAGGTTGCAATTTTATCTTTTATGCATCTCACTTGTGATCTTCTTGTAATTTTAATCTTTACTATAAAAAAATCAAATATTATTGACAGTATAAATTTAGATAGATGACGACATGTTAGTTACATGCTACTGATTACTCTCGAATAAATAGTGTTTATAAAAAAATATATTTATCTAACAACTAACAATAGTAAAACTGAAAAAATATCTATTTTATATAAATACTTATCTTGTTAGCCTTTGAGCAATTTTTTGTGAAATTATCAAAATAGTTTTTGAGTTTTCTTGCTTAAACTTGCTGAATAAATTCTTTTGTGTGTTTATCTTTTAAATCTTATCAACTAACAATATAAAAAAATATAATAACATTTTTTTCTTATCTCACTGTCAAAACAAAATAATTTTTCGCTTATGCACGCAATTTTGCTCTTTTTTTTCCTGTGGTAAATAAAAAACATAGTTTTTTGTTTGTAAAATTCTAATAAAACTTAAATAATCGAGATTAATAATTAAAAAGGGACCTAAAAAATAAAAATATTAACTCAATATCAATGAGATATCTAAAGTCGAGAATTATAAAAATAATTTTATTTTAATTTCAGAAATTTTCAAGCGAATTTGTTGTTTTATTTATATTTAAAAGACATCCTTTAAAAACTTGCCTAAAAGATAGTAAAAAAATTCAGCCAACTTAAAAATAATAAAAGTTCTTTTAAATCTATCACTCTGAGGTGGAATGTGAATAAAATCAAGTTGATGCAATTTCAACAATTTAAATTTTACAGTTTGAAAAAAAAACTTTTTTCTCTTCCTCCTCAAACTTCTTAATGTTAACATTTACTTCTTCATTCAAAATGTTTAAAAAAAAAACAACAACTTTATAAAAATTAAAATGAAATAGAAAAGAGAAAATATTTAGTATGAAGAAATGGAAAGAAATTTTTTTTATTTGTTTAAAGATTTCAATTTGAAGAAATGTTGAAATGAAGTGAATTGAGAAGATGATTGAAAAAATTTTTGATGGTGAAAAATGAAGGTTCAAATAATTATTGAAATTTTTAGAGTTTTTAAGAAATTTTAGTGATCCAATAATTTTTTTAAACAAAATTTGTATGTGTCGATTAATTTAAAATCAAGTTTTAATCATGGATTAACAAAGAAATTAAAGTTAAGTTTAAGTTAAATAATTAATCCAAAGATTATTTCCTGAGGATTAAATTTAATCTTCGGAGATAAATCCTTATAATTAATCCTACGATTAAACTTGATAACTTTCATGATTAATCACAAATAAATCAAATATTTTTTTTATGCTATTACTTCAATTTTCATCATCTGAATTTTATTTCGTAAAATCTAAAACAAAATAACAGAATACGCTAAAAGATTAAAAATTGTTTCTTGTTGAATTTTACTAAAAAATATAAATTATAAAGCATTTAAAAATCGTCCTGAATCATTGACTTTAAAAGAAAAAAGAAATGATATGCATAAAAACATATAAATAACATAAGTATATGCCTCTCATAAACAAATATATCATGATTAAAGTAATAAATTGAAATTTTCATTTGTACAAAAAATAAAAGTTTAACAAATAATTAATAAGGAATAGCAAAAAAATAATCGAAAAATTATGCTAACAAAATAGAAAAGTGCGAATGAAAGGAAAATATAGAAATGTTAAAGTTAGACAGAGCTTGATTAAAAATGTGTGAAAAAATCAACAATAAATTATATTGAAAATGTTAATTTAAAATATTTTAAGTTTTTTCCTCGCAATTTTCCATTGACTTTTTTCCCTCAATACAATCATAAATAATAAAATAAAAATATCATAGCAAAATAAAAAATATTAATGTAAGTGAGAATAATGAAAATATATTTTCATGATGAGTAAAAGCTTTAAAATATTTACTTACCTAAATAAAATATTCTAATCGAAATAAATAATAAAATATTTATTAAACAAAAATCAGCTATTGTCGAAATTGGAAAATAAAAATTTTCCTAAAATTTTCTTTTTTCCTGCTAACGTGTGTAAAAAATTTTCACTTTTTTTCAAGAACACACAATAAAATTAAATCTAAAATTGATTTTGCTAAAATTTAATCTTTCAAAAACTTTTTCCACTTTCGAAAAAATCTTTTAAAATTTTTTTATTGTAATTGTATGTGCAAAAATTATTTGAAATTTAAATAATTTTAGAGCAGAGTTGTTATGTACTCAAAAGGTACTGGTACCTAAAATTTTTTTGGTACCAGTACCTTTTAGGTACCAGTACCTTCGAGGTACCAGTACCTTTCAGGTACCAGGTACCTAAAAATGGGTACCTTTTGGGTACCAGGTACTCGGTACTCAAAAAAAATTTTATCGGAAAAATGAGTTCTGTGGTTTTTTTAGTTGTTATAATTATGAAACAGCATGGGAAAAATATTTTTTTTGATTTTTTTCAAAAATTTCGATTTTTCCGGGACAAAAAAACTGTTTTTCATCTGCTTTTTTGCCTATTTTTGTGTTCAAAATTTATAAGTTTTGACCAACTTATCAGAAAAATATGGTTGATAGCTTGTTAGAAAGGTAATTTTAAGTCCTTTTTAACATATAACTATATGCAATATATAAATAATAACTTTGACTACAAGAGCAACATTTTTGATGACCCTTCGTGATTTTTTGGCTTTTTATTAGGTCAAAAATTCGTAAAAAGCTTTGTAAAAATTATTTTAAAGTCTTAAATTATTGATTTGTATTGTTTTCACACAAAACATACAAAATTTTTTCAAAAAATTGATTTCCAACAATAGAGCATGCCTTATAGCATGTGCTGCCGGTCTAGAAAAGTAATTATAGAAAATTTTAAAAAATTGCTTGAAATGGTCTTTAAAATGATTAGAAATCATAAAACACGTCAAAAAACTGATATTTTTTGATGATATTTTTAGAGAATAGTGTACCATAATTTTCCTAAAAATGACGAATTTTCATAAATTCATTAAATTTTGGGGCTTAATTTAAAAATAAAAAATCATCTGAAAAATCAAATATATTGCATATTTTATCATTTTTTGTCATTTATAGGTTATTTCAAACAATTTTTAAAAATTTTCCAAAAAGACTTTTTGTGGACGACAGCATATGCCATAGTGCATGCATTCTTGTACAAAACTGTTTTTTTTTATGTTTTGCTTAAAAGCAATCCAAATAAATAATTTAAGACATAAAAATAATTTCTTCCAAGGTTTTTTGAATTTTTGACCAAATTAAATGCTAAGAAATCTTAAAGTGATACCATTGAAGGCACTCTGCTGATCATAATTTGACAGTATATACTATATGTTATGTATCGTTAAAAAGGGCTTCAAATAAGCTTTCGAACAAGCTATCAATCATATTTTTGTGGTAAGTTGGTCAAAAGTTATGAATTTTTAATTATAAATACATAACATAGGTATGATTATAAAGGCCTAGAACCCAAAAAAATTAGTAATTTTTAAAAAATTTATTTTCTTCGTTGTTAACAAGCAAAAATGTGTTTAAAAAATTAATAAAATAATTTTTTTCAAATATTTAATTTTTTTGGCACCGAGTACCTAACAACTCTGTTTTAGAGTTCAGCACTTGCATGCATACTTGACTCAGTGACTTGACTAAATGTATGCAAGTAGACTTTTAAAAAATTCTCTTATTAATTCAGGTTTTATTCAATTTTCTCAATTTCTTTCAAAATTGTATGGAATCGAAGATCCTTAAGTTTGCAAAGTTTTAACCCAAAAAAATTAAATTTTCAATGAAGCAGAGACATTTTCTTCAAGTCAACTTGTATACATTTAGTCAAGTAATTAAGTCAAGTATGTTTGCAAACCTAAATAATTTACTATTAAAAATATCTGTTGTCTTTTAATAAAATGAACAAAATAATTATCTTTCAAAAATCACGCTTAAACCTTCAAAAACATTCCATGTTCTACACATAAAAAAATATATTTTTATTCCATTACAAAATTTCATTGTCATTTCTTATAAAAAAAAAATTTCCTCATCGTGTGTAAAAAAACTTGAAAAAATTTATCAAAATTCCATTGCGAACTTTTGCTCCTATTCGAACTAATAATTTTTAATTTAAAATAATTTAACAAAAAAAAATATCCGATTGTAAAAGTAAAATAATTAGGAAATAATTAGAAATTGAAGCTTAGCAAAAACAAATGAAAATTGTAAAGCACGAGCATAATTCGCTCACTTAGTAATCAAAGTATATTAAAAAAATACAAAAAGAAACCAAAATAATCAAGTTATTTATCATTAAATTAAAGTTGTGAAGTAAAAAAAGTCGATAAAAAATTCAATAACAAAAAAATTTGTTATGCATTTAATGAAAAATTATTGAAGAAAGTGAATAAAAAATAAATTATGATGATGAAAGTAATAAAATTTAATTTTTTAAAATTTTCAGTATTCAACTAAAATATCAAAATTTTCATCAAATCTCAATTCATTGCCAAAAAATGGACAAAAAATTGCATTTATGCCTTCTACAATTTTGCCTGCTAAATTTTTTCCTTCGTGCCACTTTCGTCCTATGTAAAGTTTTGCAGTTCCTTCATAACCACCTTGAATTGCTTTTTCTGGAATATGTCCAGGATATGGAATCCACATGTCTGAAAAATCAATAATTTAAAAAGCTTGT
Source organism: Polypedilum vanderplanki (assembly GCA_018290095.1). Classification (NCBI taxonomy): domain Eukaryota; kingdom Metazoa; phylum Arthropoda; class Insecta; order Diptera; family Chironomidae; genus Polypedilum; species Polypedilum vanderplanki. The sequence continues at coordinate 11,168,553 of CM031382.1, forward strand.
TAAAAAATATTTTTTTTTCTTACGTCTTCCGTTGGTTTTGAGAATTTCAATTTCATCTTGAAAAACTAATTCTTTGCCAAAATAAGGAATATAAATATTTTTCCAATTATCAACGTATTTTCCTACAATTAGATCATCACCAACTTTGCGTCTTGCAATGTATGCAGAAACATCGCCTTCTTTTACAGAAATAAATTGGTTTTCATTTAATTGTCTTGCATGTCTTTGATGTTCATCTAGAAATTAAATTTAAATTTGTTTTTAAATTTTAAAAATTAGTTTCATAAATTAAATCAAATTAAATCCACGATTAAATAAGCCAAATTTTATTTTATTAGGATTAAATTTAATCTTTACAAAAATAAATCCTGACTATTAATTTTATTATTAATTAAACTTTTTTTTAAAATATTTGACAAACAATCTAAAACTTGGCAGTTCAGCTAGATTTTCTATACAGGTTGCTTTTTTACTCTGCTTCAAAGATATTTTTAAATTTAATTTTAAATTATAAATGTTCATAAATGGAAATTCCAATAGAATTTGATTTGTTTATTAAGATTGTTTTATTGATTATTTATTTGATAACAAATTGGAAATTCCAGTAATAGAAAATTTCATTCATTGATCATTTCAAACAAGGTTGAGATACTGAATTATAAAAATTATAATTAAAATTCTTCAATATTGAAATTTTGAAAAAATGTAAGAATTTTTTATTTTTAACATTAGTGTTTCAGATTTGTTTTTTTAACAATTTTTTAATACCTTATTTATATTTTATCACTCACCAGATTCAAAAATTTTTGCATTTATTAAATTTATCACAAAAATAACTATGAAAGCTACAAAAATTCTCATTCTCATTCTTAAATTTTAATAATTAATTAAATAAATAAGTAGAGAAAGAAAAAGTCAACTGAGTAAGAATTATTGATGATTTCTCAATTTATACTTTTTCTCATTTAGCTGTTGCATCAGATTTAACGGCATTTTTTACTGAGAGCTCTCTCTTTTATTTTTTATTAATTTGAGAGAATACAAGAATTTTAAAGAGATGAAATTGTAGAAATTCTTTCCATTTTATTAGGGTTTTGCACTTGCATGAATACTTGACTTCCATACTTGACAAAATACATGCAAGTTGACTTACAAAAATTTTCTTTAATTCATCCAAAATTTATCAAATTCGATAAAAACTTTGCATATTTGTATGAATGTCAATAAGCACCTTACATTTTTATAAAATTTCTTTTAAGCAACATGCAAGTAAAAAAAGTTTTTTTTTAAATTATTATTTTTTATTATGTTTCATTATTGCCATTTTCAGAATCAGAACTTGAACTATAAGCACCAACTAATGACAATGATTTTGGTTTTTCATTATTTTCAGCCTTCTCTTCCTCTATTTTTCTTTTTTTTATAATCCCTAAATCAGCAACTTTTGTTTCAACAATTTTTTTCTTTGTAAAATTCCCACTTGTTGGCAGCACAGGTTTTTCCATAATTTTTTTCATTTTTTCTCTTGAATTTTCAGCAATACTTTTTGTGCTATGAAGTTTTAAAAGTCCAGCAAGTTGTCGATCTTCTTCTGATTCAGGTAGCAATTTCACACTTCCTGTAAGACTTGTCCTATTTAGCACACTATTGTCAGCATCTTCAGCTGATTTCATTTCTTTCTTTGTCTTCCTAAATTGCGCTCTTAGTCGTGAATTTGCCTCAAAACTGTCACGCCAAACATCTTCATTTCTCTGAAAAAGTTTACAAAGTGCAGGTTTTGCATCTTCTGCAGTTTTTTGATCTTTAACTCCATGTTCAAGTTTATACATTGCATCATCAAAAAGTTTTCTTTGAGTTTCTTTCGTTTCTGGCACAATTTGTTCATTTTGTGTTGGATCCCAACGATTTTCTTGCCTTCTTGCACCAGAAATTATTTCATAATCAAGATTTTTTGGGTCTGTTTTTATGATGAAATAATTGTCACATAAATGGCATTTCATTTTAAATTCATAAATTGGTGTTGAATAATAATTTCCAACTTTTTGTTTCTCTGCATTATAACGAACTCCCATTCCAATATGATTTTTACAGCCATCACACCAAATATTGTAGGGCATTTCAAATCGGATGACAATGATGCCAAGATGAGCTTTTTTGCCTCTTTCACGTAGACGATGATGACCGTGATAGGCATCGAGACCTTTTGACATTTGCTTGGCATTGCTGAAGAAATCTGGTGGATAATACTTATTTTGACCTAAAATTAAGAAAATTTAGTTAATATTTGAGTTAAATTTTATATTTTGTCAAAAAATTGAAGGAGATTTCAAATTGATTATAAACTAATAATAATTTAGAATTTGTAACTCTGATCTTTTAGTATTATGTAAAATCACACTATTCTTTCATGAATGATGGACTTTTTAAAAATCTCATTCAATCATTCATGTCTTTTGATTTATTAGCTAAAAAGACTTTAAATGCCATAATTACGCAAAAATCTTTTAAATATTTTCTATCAAAATATATGAACGTTTAAATGCGATTTTTATAGTCCATTATTCATTAAACCAATATTGTAATTATGTTGATAATTTTAAAATTGTTATTGTCAAATCGATTTCTTACCTTTTCTTTCACCCATTTTTAATTATTTCTGTAAAACTTTATTTTTTCTTTTCAATTGATTCAGTATATCTTTTAAGACCTAATGAATTATCCACAATTTGATTTTATCAACTTGAATCTTTTGTGCAAATTGCAAAACTTCAAAATTTCATTCTTATTTTGATTTGTCTTATTTTCAAAATAAAAACATTGAAACACAGTGAAAACTCGACAATGAATTTGTTTTGAGTAGATCTTTAATTTTAAAAATATTTTATTCGTTATAGAAATTTTTAAAATATTTTTATTTCAGATTTGCAAGTTTTTATTAATTTGAAAAAAATTATTTATTTCTAGCCCATTTTTGTTATCAATAAATAAAAATTATAATAATGTGAATTAAAAAAAAGTTTTTTAAAGAAGGCGATGAAAATTATCGATTTTTCAAATTATTCAAAATTCCAAAAAATAAACATTTAAAATCTTAAACAATTCTATTGATATTTCTTTATTTTCTTCATTGATTCAGACATTTAAGGTATTTTTTAACATAAATTCTAAAATTCTTGAAAAAGTTTCATAACAAAATAAAAATCAAATTTTTGTTAATTTATAAGACGTGGATTTTTTAATAATTTTTATAAAGAAGGCGTTGGAAAAATTCTGTTTTTCAGGCTACTTTGTGTAAATTATCAAAAATCTCATAGAATATTGTGATACATTTTATGATGTTTTATAGATTTTTGATAGAGTTCACATCCCTTGTTAATTTTTATATCGTTCAAAAAAATTATGAATTTATTTTAGTTCTACATTCAACAGTTTTTAATGTTTTCATAAATACTCAGGTAGATTTTAAATTTCTATTGAGAGTTTTTGCAGAACTTTTTGTTTACAAACAAATTTAATGTTTATCTCGAAAAATTATTTAGTTATTTGAGTATAGTAAGAAGTTTCAAGTAATAAAGGTTGTTTAGTTTGAGATTACAATAAATATAAAAAGGATCAAAAAATTAAAACTTCTGAAAAATCATTAAAACTACAAAAACACTAAAATTATTAGTGAAAAATTATAAAAAAAAATAACTCAAATCATGGGAATGACACAAAGTTTTCTCTACAAATATTCACATCCAGAACTCTGTAAAATCATTGACAATGTGGAAACTCAAACAGTCAATGAAGTTTTCTATGAAATTTCTTCAAGAATTTATGACTGTCCAGAAAATAAAATTCTTTGCACTTTAATCATTGAGAAAGCAATTTACAAGCCGGATTTAATGGACAAATGTGTTGAATTGTATAAAAAATTATCTGAAGATTATTCAGAAATATTCACATTCGTACTGCAAAAGAAACTTGATAAAATTCTTGAGATTATTGAAGAAAATCATTTGAATGATGAGAAAATTATTCAACGAGCTCACACGATTGCAATTTTTATAGGAAAAATGTCAATTTCAGGACTTTTATGTGAAAAATATCTCAATTCTTTCCTAAATCGAACAGAACAAAAATCAAAGACTAAAAGTAAATTTTTCATCGATGAAATTTTAATGACAAATGGAAATTATCAGAAAAATATTCAAAAAATTGTTCAAGAAATTCTCAATGATGAACAAAAACTTAACGAATTTCTTGAAAATCCAACAATTACAGAAGCCAAAGCTTTACAAATTTTTGCTGATGAAGTTAAAAAATCGATTGAGAAATATGCAAAAAATATTCCCAATATTAAAGAATTCAACAATCTCGGTCATGTGTTGGCAACACTTTATAATGCTGACTTAATTGAAAATCATCACATGGATCCATGGTTTGAAATTGCAAGAAAAAATGATGCAACAATTGCTGCTTTTATTATCAATTTAAATAAAGTTGCACCTAAACTTTATCATAATATCAACTGGATCAGAGCTGGAGGAATTATTAGAGTTCCAGTTGAAGCACAAAAAGATATGAATGAATTATTGAAATTGAGGGATGAAATGAATGCAAGGAAAGTTGAAAGGTAAGAAAAATTTGAAAGTTTCACAAAAACCAAATCAGAAAACTATTGCAAATTTTGTGATGATTTTATCGATCATGAATTTTTTAGCGATAAATTTTTGATAGATTTAGTTAATCCTCAGATTAAATTTAATCTGGCAAAAAATTATGCAAATTTAATTTAATCTGGAAGATGATTTGGATGAGATTAAATTAATCCGAAGATTTACTAACTCTATAAAAAATTATCGTCGAAAAAATTATCACTGACTTTAAAGGAAATCAAAATTTCTTTCAAATAATAAATTCTAATTCTATATTCTTTCCAGTCCACTCTATCTTCCTGATCTCGTCAAATTTCATTCAAATTTTCTATCACAAAAATCAACCAACAAAGACATAAAATGTCCAACATTTACTTGTCAATACACACCAGAATGTGAATTTGGAGCTGTTCGAAGTATTCAATTTATTCTTAAACATCTGGAGCACAAAACGCTAAATTTCAACTTTATTGAAGCTATAATGCAAGTTACAGTTGCAATGCTCAAATCAAGTAGCAAAAAATACTTAAAAATGATCAATGATTTGCTTAAAGAAGATTTTGATCATTATGTTAGAAATATTACGGACTGTGATGAAAGTTTTAAAACTTTTTCATTAATGATTGCATTTTTGTACAAAGGTGATATTTTAGAAGAAGAATTTATGCATATTTGGATGAAGAACATTAATGAAATTATCATAAGAAAAGAAGTAAATGATTGGAAAGATTTTATGGAAATTTATGTTGATATTTTTGAAAAAGTAAGTTAAAAATTTCTTTGTAAAACTTAAAATTACCTTCAATCTTAAATCTAATTTTTTTTAACTCTTTTTTAGATAATTTCACAATCAATGGAAACCAAAGACAACAAACTTTTTACCTACCACTCAAATGCAATAAAAAAACTCAAATCTGACCTCACAATAATTTTTCCAAACTTTAATCAAATCAAAGAACTCATAAAAGCCAAAAAATTCACAGAAAGTGCCATAAAAGCTGAAAAAGTTCCAAACCATCCACTTGCTTTTAAAGCTGTTGCTGAATATTTTATGGATCTTGTCATTTCTGGTACTTGTCCATTTGAAGTTCGTTACAGATTTATGGAAATTGTCAAATTCACTCGCTGTAAGAAAAATGAATTTTTTGATGCTTTTACAAAAGGGATTTTAGACAAATTCGAATGGATTATGGCTCAAAATTCTGTAGACAGTTTAGAAATCAACACAGAAGCAAAACGATTAAAAGAATTTTTTGTAAAAGCTTGTGAAAGTCGACTTTTAGATCGTCCAGATATTGCAAATGTTTACAAAATTATTCATGAGCATATCAATGATTGTCCAAATTTCAGTTACATTTATTTGTTGATGAATTTCAAGGAAACTCATCATTTTTTACAAGGAATCAATGTTTTATCAGATGAAGTTTTAGACATCATTGGTGATGTCGCAGATGCAATGTCAGCAGCAGTTGAGCATTTTGACATCGAAAGTCAATTTTTGGTTGACTTTCAACTTATGGAAATAAGAGCAGGACACATTTTGAATATCAATGAAACATTAAAGGAATTAAAGAAGCAGAAAATCAAACCACCAAGACAAGTTTACACCTTGAATGCTGAAAATTCTTATGGAAAATACAATAAAGAATATGATTGGTTTGAAACTGAACAATGAAGAAATGGAAATTCAAATTTTGTTATGAAAAGAAATTTTTTAAAAAAATAAAATAAAATTTTATTCAATTCAAAACATCAACTTTAAATTTTATTAAAATTTACTCAGTTTCATTTTCAAAACAATTAAAAATCCAATCAAACCAGTAAATTCTAAAATTATTTGACAAACTTTTTTTCTAATTTCCCATAAAAAAACCTTTAAAGACACAAAACAAGCAATAATCCAAATTACAAAACCATATTCTAAATCCTTAAGTGATAAAATTCTTTTTGTATCTTCAATTTCGTTTTCAAATGGTCGATGCAAATACCATGAGCCATAATCAACAAAATGATTTGTGATTCCAGTTTCGAAAAATCGAACAATTAAAGGGGTCAAAGTTTTATGAAGTATATAATTTTTTTGTATTATAATAGTTAGAGGTTTTAATGTTTTCTCATTGTGTAGTGCTGGAAGTGTATTTTTGGTAGTAAAATTCAAAATAGCATGCATTCCTTCATCATCAACAAAAAATGCCAACTTTTGATTTGAAACTTCATTGACTGCATTTTGGTAAATTAATTGAAAATCGTTCCATCTTAGATTTATGATTTGTGGACTGAAATTTTATTCATTGTATTTGATCATTGAAATATAAACAAACTGAATGCTTTTAAAATGATTTTTGTGGAAAATTCAATTTGTTTATATTTTAATGGTCGTATACTTTTTTTAAAAAAAAATTAAGAACTATACAAACCTTTCTCTATCATTAATTAATTTTTTGTTCATGTATATGTATGTTGAATGGTCAAGACATATAATTGTGTAGTTCATTTTATATAAATCTTCAAATGATTGTGGCATTGGTTTTCTCATGTCAGTTGTCATAAAATCAAAAATCATTGATTGATAGCAATTTCGAAACATCAAACAGAACCAAATAAAAAGTAGCAAAATAATGCGACTAAAATTTTCCCGAGGAATTTGTCTTTGAGAAAAACCAAACAAAATGTTGATAACATTATAGGCTGGACTTCTTACTCCTAAAATATTTTTTAAATTTCATCAACTTATTTTTAAAAAAATTATTAAAACAAAATGTTTTTTGTGCTTGAGCCTTAAAAAATAATAAAAATATTATTTGATTATAAGAAATTCATACCTGTACCAAAAAAAATAATTTTGATCCATTGTGGACATCTCTGAAGAATAAAAATAATCACAAATGTCAGTGCGAAAGTAATTGACAAATAAATCCATGTTGTATCATCAAATGGAAAAAAAAGTTTTTCATAATTTGTATACAAATCATTTTTAGTCACTAAAAAGTAGAAGATTACATTTTTATATGGTGTACAGAACTAAAAGAAAATATTAAAAAAAAAAATAAATTTACAATTAGTTTTTAATTTAAAGCATAAATAAGAGAGAAAGTAAATTTTAATTTTTACTAAATTTCCAATAATTTTATCGAAGTTTTTCTGTACTGTTTAAATTTCTAACTAAATAAACTTACAAGATAATAAGAATTTTTTGTAAATCCAAAAGAAATTTGTACTCTATCTATGAGATGATTTTTAGGTTTCACTTGACGATGCACCACTTTTCTCTCAAATGGATCATAACAAATGTAATGTGTTGTAAAATTGAGAATTTCTGATGTGATTTTTAAAAGCTCATAAAGTAAGCCATTATACTCAAATTCATGTTCATTAATTTGAGTGTGATACCACAGATATGATCGAATAACATCAAATGATAGCATACATTCATTAAAGTTACTAAAGTGGTCAAAATTTTCCAAATTTTTGTACCATTTTTGTGATTTTATATCAAATGTATTCAAAACTGTTGGTGTAAAATGATAACAATTATCTTCAGAAAAAAGCAAATTGGCCGATAAATTTACAAAGTTTTCGTCATGTGTTATGAAATATTCAAAAAATCTCATTTCACTTTCTCTAAGTTTTTTTGGAACTCGAAATTTTTCTAAAATATTCATAAGTTCTTCAATAGTTTGCATTTCCTCAATGTAGACCAAAAATTTAAAATCTTCAATCTTGGTATTAATAAGTTTTGAAGGTTGATCTTTATAAATTTCCAAATCAGAAGTGTTCTTTTGTAAGTGAATCAAATTTTCGATTGTTTTAACAAAAATTATAGCTGATTGAGATAATTCATGGTTCCAATTTTCAATATCTGTGATTTTTATCAATGAAGTTTTCGTATATGAAGTTTTCGTATTTAAACCAACATTCTTAATTACTTCATCCGCTAATGCACTGATATGTTTAGAAGAATTTCCATAAATTATAAAATCAAAGTTTATTTTATTTTCAATGTAAAACTTTTGAATGACATCTTTGATTGCTGTAGAAATTGACTTTACTGATTCAAAGTCAGAATTACCAAATAATTTATGATTTACACATGATGTAGAAGTGATCAAAGTTAAAACTATTGAAAAACTAAATAACTCCATTTTGGTTTATAAATTTTTGAGTTTTGATTTAAATTCTTAATTCTTTCTCTTACAAAAGGTCAACACACAATAATTTTTCTAAAAGAAGGTTTTATTTATTTTATTGACTGATAATTAATCTATTTTTGTATTTATTATCACTTTACATTCATCTATATCAAATTAATAGGATTATTAATTCTCGGGAATTGGAAAAAGCCTAATTATTAAGGCAAGACTAAAAAAAAAAGAATCAGTCAATTTTCAAACAACACAAAAAATTATTTTAAATTGAGTTTTAATATTTGAATATTAACACAAAGACCATAAACAATTATATAAGAAATTATTGCCCTACTGCTGGTTAATAATTTCATTTGTAAATTTATTGCATAACATTCAATTTAAATTTAGAGAAAAATCTTTTAAAAAATCTGATGTATGAAATTTTTTGGTTTTGCCCCAGGCGAGGACACTCGACAATCTTTGCAATTTTTTGCAATCTTTTACGATCTTTTGTGATTTTTTGCGATTTTTCACATTTTTTCACGCTCTTTTTATCGAGTGTCCACGCCTGAGTTTTGCCCTATTAATTATGCTTTTAATAAAAAATAAACTTTTAACAAAGCTAGTTTGGTATTTTCCAGATTAATCTTTAATCTATATAAATTTAATATAAAATATTAATAGGATTCGACACTTGCATACATACCTGACTAGAATACTTGACTAAATTCATGCAAGTTGACTTATAAAAAACTCTCCGATTCATTCAAATTTCATTTAATTTAATCAAAAATTTGCCAACCTAAGAAGCATTGACTTTCATACAAATATGTGAAGTTTTGACCAAATTAAATGAGATTTGAATGAAATAGGGAAATTTTTATGTGAGTCAACTTGCATGCATTTAGTAAAGTCACTAATCAAGCATGTATGCAAGTGCCTAATCCTAGATTTCATGCATGTTTAATAAATAAAACTCTCATATTAAATATAAAAATGAATACTAGAATTTTTATAATTGTAAAAATGTTAAATAAACTAAAAATTTGTATTCACCCTATAAACGTAAAAAACTCTCAATTTTTTTTATATATTTTTCGTCTCTTTCTTTTTTGCAACATGCTTTAAAATGCATAAAAATTTCAATTAATTTATTAATATAGAAAATTATAAAATTTTTATTCATTTATCAAATTGTAGTTAAAGAAGTTACTTAATTATTTGAGAAGTTTTAGAAATTTAAGTAGTACAAAAAGTCATCAATAACTAAAGGACAATAAAATTTCAAAATGCTGCATCTTTTCATTATTTTTTCTTTTTCAACTTTTATAAATTTTGCATCTTCACAAACATTTGATCAAAAATATCATAAAGATTTCACACAACAACTTCAATTAGCTTACATTGTCCCACTTGATGCTTATGGTAAAGGAATACCTGAATATGCCTACAAAGGCTTTGTTCATATTGCATCAAAAAGATCTTATCCAAGTTATTATGAAATTTACTGTCCAACGCCAGTTTCTTATAATTTTAATCTACACAATTATTTCAATGCTTTAAATCAAAAGTTGAATGACATAAATGATAAATTTGGAAAAGTTTGGAAAGAATCTGATGATGAAATTCAACAAAATGAAGAAAAACACGATGATTCAACATACATAAGTTCTGTAAAGGAACAAATTAAAAACTTTGAAAAAAATTTCAATCCAAATTTTAACAATCAATCAAACGTTTTTCAATGTGAAGGTTACACTTGCCCATCTGGAACTTCTCAATGTAGAGTTTCAATTAGTTCAATTCAACCACAAAATTTAATGGTTCGTCATAATATTTTTTGTATGTCAACTGATGATGATGTCATTGATGAATTTGAAAAAGTTGAAGCAAATCCAAATAAAGGAAGTGTCGTGAATATTTCAAAAACTTTTAGTCCACAAGGTATGCAAGCTATGGGTGAAGAAGTTGAAAAAACTTTAAAAGAAGCACAAGTTGCGAGAGAAAATAAAATTAAAGAAATGCAAGACAATATGAAGAAAATTTTTGCTAAAAAACAATTTAGTCCTTGGGATCTATGAAATGGAAATTACCAAGGTATGGAAATGAAAAGAATTTTAACAAGTTTTTTTTGCCAACTTTGGTTCATTTCTAAACCTGGAAATTGTAAAAATAAAAATGTAAAAAAGTGAAATTGTTAAAAAAATAATAAATTATTTATTTATTAGAATTTGATCAATTTTTAATTAAAAAATTAAAAAATAATTGAAATTTTTATTCAGCCGTAAACATTCGACAACCTTTGCAGTCTTTTGCGATTTTAACCAATTTTTTTCGAGTGTCTACGCTTGGACCTTTAGATTAAATGTTTAAAATGAAAAGTTTTCAAAAAAGGCTTAATATGACCTGCAAAATTTTTGTTATTTGTAAAATGAAGTAAACCTAAACCAGAAAGTGGAACTGGAGCATCAAGTTTGATTTCTTCGGTTATAAAAGATATTTTTGTTCTTGGCATGTTGTGAATATTATTGTTATAATTATGTGCTCTAATGTGTTCGATTATTCTTACAAGAAAATTTCCTCTTGAAACTTTATAGGTTTGAGGATTTTCTATATCGCTTTGCTTTAAATTTTCTTCATCTTTAGAACTTACAAGTTCTTCGAATTTTTCATTCTCATTAGAATTTTGTAAACGTCTTTCTTTTCCTAAGCCATCAATTATAAATTGCCTTCCATATATTCTTAGACCATAAGTATTGTGAACAAGAACTCTTTTGTCACCTATTGCAATACATCTACCATAAATAGTTCCATTATGCATTTCAAGATTTTTGGCAAGAAATTGAACTCCTGATTAAAAAAATTAAAATAATTATTTTTAGGATTTAGGCTTGCAAGCATATTTTACTTGATATTCGAATATTTTTGTCAAGTTGACTTAAACTAAAATGTCTATAATTTATTCAGTTTTTATTTAATTCATTTGAAATCTATTAAATTTTTATGAAATTCAATGATTCTTTAATTTACTATAAATTTTAATTAAATTAAATTCAATCTGAATGAATCTTTTGTGTTAGTCAACTTGACAAAAAATATCAAGTAAATTTGCATGCAAGTCCAAACACTATCAAATTTAAATAATGAAAATTTTAAAATAATTAACAAACCTGTTAAGACAGAATTTTCAAAACTAAGGTCATCCATTATCAATTCATCACAAATTACAAGATTCCTTTTATCGCGTAGATCATCAGGATCATTTTGCCAATAAACAGTGCTTTTATCAATAGTTCCATTTTTTAAAAATTTTCCTATTTGTATTTTAAAATAGAAAACTTTTCCAATATTCTTGAAATGTTGAGTGCACAATTTTATTCCTGTTATGACACTATAGAGAAGAGAAATTGAATTATTAAATAAAATAAAATATTTATGATTCGGAATTTGCATACATACTTGACTTGTGACTTGACTAAATACATGCAAATTGATTTACAAAAAATGTCTCTAATTCAAGGCCTGAGAACTCTTTGATCCGAGTTTTTGAATTTTTTTTGATCCCAGTTTGATCTCGGATCAAAAAAATCATATAGGAATCAAAAAGTTCTCAAGCTTTGCTTTAATTCTTACAAATTTTACTTAATTTGGTCAAAATTTTGCAAATCTAAAAATAATTTTCTTCATACAATTTTGCAAAATTTCATCAAATTTTGATAAAATTTGAATGAACTGAAGATATTTTTTCTAAGTCAACTTGCATGCATTGAGTCAAGTATATAAGTCAAGTAGTCATGAAAGTGTCGAACCTTAAAAATAATGAATAAAAATGTATTACTTACAATCCTTCTTTTTCAGCCATTATAGCACGAATATAAACATAGATATCAATCACTTGTGGAAACATTCGATCCCACCATGTTTCAACAAAGTCTTTTTCATAATTTCCTTTACTTTTATTACTTGCTGGACTTAAATCAATGTAGGTTGAAAGATATTTATTGTCATCTTCTGATATCAACTCTTGAAATGCTGTTTTTAAATTTTCAATTGTTTCTTTCGTTTGAAGTTCGATATATTTTTGGTCCGACATTGAATTTTCTAAAATAAATTTATTTTTAATGTTACAAATTATTAAAAGTTTTTAACTTACTGTTTTGTATAGAATCTTTTAAATTGTAGCAATATGACAGTAAAAAGTTTCCACGATAAACCATAAATGCAAGCGACTTGTAAAAATCCAGCATTAATAAATTCGGAGAAGTTTTCTTTGAATTGAAATAATTTTCTGTATCCAAAATAAAACTGTCATAAATTTGTTTTAAAGCTGACTCAGTTCCAAATGTTTTTTGTCTCAAATAATTGACAACATTTGTTTCAAGTTTTTCTCTTCGATATTCTTCAATAAATTTTTCAAGATGATACTCAAGTTCTTTTTCATTTTCACCATAAGCAGCAATAATGTTTACAAAATCATCAAATGCTGTTGTCATTTTTGATTGCAATCGAGTCAATTCATTGATTTTTATTTCCTTACTAAGTGTAGCAAAAGAACGTTCCAAGAATTTTTCTAAATGATCGAATCTTGATGAAATTTCTTGTTGGTTTTCTTCAATTTGTTTTTGTAATTCATCAACATCAGAAGAAATTTGTTCTATAACAAAATCCAGAAAATTGAGCAACGGAATGTTGGCTTTCACAAATTTTTTAATCTTTTTTGTACTTTTAGATTTAAGAAATCCTAAATAAATTAGGTATTTCAAATATTCTAATCCAGTTTCAGCACTTGGTTTAAGTTGTAAAACCATTTTAATTTCTATAAGCAAAAAATTTAATACAGATTAAATAAAACAAAATGTTTAAATCTTTAAATTTTATATATCTAAGTTCTTTTCATAATAAAAAATAGTAAACAAAGATGACTCACGTTTGAATTTTGTTTGCACGACTTCACACCACAGAGATAAAAATGTAAATGAAAAAATATTTTTGATGTTTTTCTGTACGATTGAAATTTTCGACTCTCAATGTTTTTCATTGATTGAGAGAAAAATTGTTTCTCTATTTTTTGTTCATAAGCATTAAATATTTTAATGAAATTATTTAAATAAATATGAAAATTTGAGAATTTTATAAAGTAAGAAAAACATGAAAAATTTCAAGGAATGTGAAGTCTATCATAAAATCCATCAAAATGACAAAAATTTCATCAAATTAACAAAAGAAATATTTGAAATTTTCATACAAAATTTTTGATTTTTAACGGTTACTCTGTTTTTGTTATGAAAAGTTCTCACCTCTTGATAAAAATTTTATTAATCAGATTTTGTATTCAAATAGAATGGTTTTGTGTATTTGTCAAAAAAAGCTGTTGTTTTCTGTTAACAACTCTAGAAACTCTAATAAAAATATTTGATTGTTGCTGAATTGATGAATTCACCTAAATTTGTGCTTCCAGATTTCAAATAAAATCTTAAATTTAAAAAAAATGTCTAAAAAAACTTCTGAAAAAACTAAAAATTTATTTATAAATAAAAATAAAATTTTTTTAATCTAAGTTTTTTAATTAACTTTATTTGGTATATTTTTCGATTGTGTTAGAACAATAAATTAGATTTTCTTCTGTGAACTTTTTTAAAACATATTTTTATTGACTTTTATCATTTAGTTGATTTTATTTCAAGGTTGAAGTCGTTTTTTGTTGAGATTTTCATAAAACTATTTTTAAACTTTAATTACAATCAAGATTTAAAAATTTAATTTTAATTTAAACCTTTACTGTATTTAAAATAAATTTTCTAAGTTTATTTTTTAACAACCCAGCTTTCTATAATTTTAAAGATGTTTTGACAAAAATTTTCGTTATTTTAAAAATTTTACTTCTTTTTAACAAATAACAACAGTTTAGAATGAAAAGAAGAAAAACTTTCAACTTTCTTTATATTTTATTATGAAAATTATTTTATGTAAAATTAAAAAGATAGGTAGGATAATCTGCTTTTACATACTTAAAATTTTTAGATGCACAAATGATAAAATTTGTTATTTTTTTTAAACCATAAGCTAGTCAAATAATTTTGAAAAAAAAAATGAAATTAGGTGCATTAAAAATTTTTAATTTATTTTATTTTATCAATCAATCAATTTAAAAAAATGATAAAAAAAATTAATTTCATAGATTTTAATTTAAGATTTCAAAAAACCTCAAAGAACTCTTTTCAAAAATTGTGAGGTTGTAACAAAATTTAATATAAAATTGAAAATTTACCAAATAAATTTTCTGATTTTCATATTTTTTGTTTGAGTTACATTTTTTCCACCATGAATTGAATTTTTTAATCATTTTAATAAATAAAATTTTAAGACACTTAAAATTCCTAAAGAAATTAATGAAAAATGTGATTTTAATAAATACTCGAAAAAAATGTAAGAACTGAAATAAATTTTTTGTCCAAAATTTGAGTTGAATTTTTATATCAAGTTTTCTCACAATTTTAGACAATTACAGAAAAGAAAAAACTTTCAGTTGACTTGAATTTTTCGTAAAATTTTAATTTTGATCATTTCAGATTTTTTAATTTTTTCTTTCATTGTGGTTGCTTTTTAACGCTTCTGATCTTTTCTGAAAAGAAATTAAATATTTTTTAAGTTAAATATTTTGTTTTAATAATGAATTGCTTATAAAATTTTCGAATACAAAGAAATAATTTTTAATGGAAAAAGAAACTTACTGATCAGGACTTTGATCGGTGTCACTGTAAAAAAAGACAAAGAAAAATTAATTTTTTGAATGATATAAATTTTAGTAAATTTCTGATTTTTAGTTGAAAATTAATAACTACAGTAGCATACGGAAAAAATATTTTATAACAGGCATAAACTTTTTGAGATTTTCCCTATAAAGTCAAATTTGTTAACCTTATAAAGAAAATTTTTAAGTGTTATAAAGTTTTTTATGACAGTTTTTTAAAAAATTATAACTGTTATGAAACTGTTATAACTGTCATAAAAAAATTATAACACTTGAAAATTTTCTTTTTAATGCTAATAAATTTGACTTTTTAGGGAAAAATTTCAAAAACTTTATGTCAGTTATAAAATATTTTCTAAAATTCAGTAAGCTATTCAGTAGATAGAAATTAAAGACTAAAAATCAGCATTTATATTTTAACAACTCTGATTTTGATAATTTTAAAGTAAATAAAACTTGCACGAATTTCCTTACCTTTCATCAAGGTCAGTTTTGTTGCGTCGTTTCTCATAAATCAAAATAATTGTGCAAAGAATGAAAACTTCAGCACAAATTCCAAGGAATGGCCATAAAGCAGCCAATTTATCCTTGACACGAACAAATCCTTCAGATTCGGAAGCAGCAATATTTAAATCTTCCATGAGGTCGTTAGTTCCAACACAGTAGTAATTTCCACGATCAGACATTTCTGAATGCTCAATTACCAATTTTGAGTCATCAATTTTACCATGCTCTTCAAGTTTTATGCGATCTTCTTGACCTAATTCAAAACGTGATTCTCTGTCTGTTGTGTTGCCTAAAAAAATTCAAAAATTATAAAAAAAAGTAATTTGATAAAAAAATGTTTCACTTACTATAATACCAAGTAATTTTAGGTTGTGATCCACGAACAGTGCATTGAATTTCAAGCTTTTCATTTTCAACTACATAAATATTCTTTGGAATTCCAACAACGACTTGAGCTAAAAATTGAATAAGGAAATTAGTTTTAAATTTTTTTTAAAATTTTGATTTTGAGTTTTTACCTAAAGCTTCAAATTTATGAGATTCATTGCCCAAATTGCAACTATAATTACCAGCATCTTGTTCAGATGCATTTTCGATAATTAATTTTCCTTCATCGCTTTTAATTTTAAAATTATCTTTATTTTCAATTTCGATATCTCCTTTTTTCCTAAAAAATAATGAAATTTTAATTATTTTATTTAATAAAAAGAAAAGATTAGAAAAAAAATTTTAGAGTTCGGCGCTTGCATGCATACTTGACTGGTATGGTTAAAGTAACTTGACTATTTGATGCTTAATTCGATCAAAACTTTACAATTTTAAGAATCTTTGACTTTCACAAAGATTTGCAAATTTTTAATGACCAAGAGATATTTTTATAAATCAACTTGTGTGCATTTAGTCAAGTGCACTATTCACATACAAGTCAAGTATGCATGCAAGTGCAGAACCTTAAAATTCTATTCAAATTTTTACCATTTTATTTGTCTAGCTTCATCAGCTTTACATGCAAACATCAATGGTTTTCCAATTTTATAGAGCTTTCGATAGTTGCCATTTTCATAAATTGGTTCCAATTTAGCTATGAATAAAAAAAACCAATTTTTAAAATTGCATGAAATTTTAAAAGATCAAACAAAAATTTTGAATGATTGACCTTTTTCTTCATTTCTAAAATGATTTTTTCTGTCAATTCTAAATAAACATCTAACATTAAAAATATTTACTAAAAATTGGATTTGGACTTGAGTGCAGGCTTGCGTGCAAGTTGACTTGCATAAAATTGTCCTAAGTCATTCAAATTTTATTCTATTTGTTTGAAACTTTGAGATTTTAAGTGAAAAATATTTTTATATAAGCTACAAAGTTTTAACCAAGTTGAATAAAATTTAAACGATTTTATGTAAGTCAACTTGCATGAAGGCTTGCACTCAAGTCCGAACCCTAAAAAAGCTAAAATGCAAATTATAGAAAAAAATGTTTTAATGAATGAATATGAGTGAGTATGTAAATTGTTGTATTTTATTTTTCTACATTGTATTATATGAAAAATTTATAAATTTCATAATACACCAATTGTTTTGATCTAATCTTATTTAAATTTATAATTTAGCATTAAACATTACAAAAATTTGCTATTAAAAAACTTTAAATTTTTATATGAATTTTATGTAGGTTGAAATTTTCGTAAAGTTTGCATCAATTTTTTTTATCTTTTTTCTTTCATTTTTATTACATTAAAAAAGATTAAAAACATCAATGCATAAAAGTGGAAAAAATTCTCTTTAAACCAAACATTGTATTTTTTTATTTTTTTTATTTTTGAAATTTTTAAGTCATAAACTTTTTTTAATTTAAAAAAGTTAAATTTATTTTGATATTAAAACGTTTATGCCCAACTTGTGTCGTTATAAAAGAGACTAAAATAAGGAAATATAAAAATTTTACTCTTCTTTTTTTCTTGAAAAACGAAAAGAAAGATTTACAATTTTTTTTCAAAACCTAACAATTATTGAGCCGTCAACAAAACTTATGTTTCTTTTGTGACATGGATTAAATATTTCAGTTTCAAATCATCACAGAGTAATTCAAAAAATTTAAAAAATATTTTTAAATCGAAAATTTCATTGCCAAAAATTTTCACCCACATTCCTATCTAAATTTACCGAAATTTTCAAAAAAAAATTGATGATGTAATGATGTTGTTCTGACACTATTGTTTGATAAACTAGCGTGAATATTTTAATAAAATTCATAATTTAAACATAAAATATTGTAATAAATTTGTATTTTAATAATAAGCAATGTGAAATAAAATTTGATAAAAAAAATTTTACATAAAGAAGAATAAAAGAGAAAAATTTATAGCCTATCTTAGCGATAACTACAAAGATATTTTTTGTGCATTATTTGATAAAATATCAATTTTTTTCTAGAAATTTCTCTATTTAAAAGTTTTACCTTTGTGAAAAATAGCAATAGTTTTTTGACCGAAATTTTTTATGTGGATTTATTAAATCCATAAATTATTTTTAATCCGCCAAAAAATTTATTGCTATCTTTTTTTTAAAAAAAGTTTGCAATTAGTGCTAAATGATTTACTAGGCATTTTTAATTTGCCTTACTATTTTATTTCTCAAATAATGCACAAAACTCTTGGAAATAAAAAAATGATCTCAACAATAGAGTCTGTCTGCATCTACATCATTTCAATTAAATTTTTTTAAAATTTGGCAAATTTAGAGTCAGAAGTGAGCGAACCTTGATGATGATGATGATGGTGATGATGTTTTGGCTGCTGAGTTGTTGGAATCATTTCCACATTCGTTGACTTTAATGTCGTTGTTGTTTCAAGTTTTTCTGTCGTTAAAATTTCAATATTTTCATGACTTTTATGATTTCCATTAAGCTCAATTTTTATAAAATTTTCCTCATCGTCTTCTTCAAAGTCATACATTTTATTAGAAATTTTTGTAATTTCTTCTTCTTTCTCTTCTTCAATTTTCTCATCAATTGAAAATGGATTAAATTTTTCTGTTGTTGTTGTTTTATCAACAATCATCATCGTTGTAGTTTGTAAAAATAATTCACGATGTTCATTATGATCATCATATTCATTAACATCATATAATGATCCAAGCTCTACTTTTTTATCACCAGTTACTTCAAGTCTATGAAAATTTCTATGTTTTACATTGCATCTGTAATTTCCACTATGTTTACTTAATGCACGATTAACACTTAAAGTTGATTTTATTCTACTAGAATTCATTGACTTTTCATCAATTTGTTTATAATTATAATCATCTTTTGAATGTCTTATTAAATGCATTTTTATTGGTTCTTCATCTTTGTACCATTCAACTGGTGAGTCTGTTATGCATTGTATAAAAAATGACTTTCCAGCTGTCACATTTGAATCACCAAAATAAATTGGTGAATGAAGATTTTCAATTTTATGTGCAGAGTGAAGAGAAGAAAGTTGATGATGACTGTAATGATCCTTAATTGCTGCATGATTTTTATTATTTTCATCCAATAAAATTTTAGATTTTTAAAATTATTTTATTATTGACAACTTTGGGAATTTAATTTTATTCTTAATCAAAATTATAAATCTTGTTAAATAATTTTATAATAAAAATTAAAATTAAAGAACTAAAATATAATTTAATAGTGTAATGTATTTTTTAAGGAGTAAACATAGAACAATAAAAGATTTATTGTTTTACTTTTCTTAAATTAAGCAACAAATTTGATCAACTTGGATGAAATAACTTTTTTTGTTCTATGATGTTCATTTGGAATTTCTTATTTTAATGTTTTAAAATATAAAAAGTTTTTTGTGTATATGTAATAAAATATGAATAATTTTTCATAGAATTGTCATAAGAAATTTGATATCAACATGAAAGCTAAAAAAGCTAAATGAATTTGCAGCAAAATCATTAGATAATTTTGAGTAAAATAAATTAATCACTCTTGATAATTTTTTATGGGAAAACCGTAATAGATCGTCAGTTATTTACAATGAAACAATAAATTCGAAGATTCAATTTGTTATCCATAACAGTTCAGATTAGGGTTTTGACTTGCATTCTAATTTTGCTTGATATTTTTTGTCATGTTGTTTTCAAGTTGACTTACTTAAAAAGTTCTTTTATTCGTTCAAATTTTATTTAATTCTTTTAAAATCCATCAAATTTGTATGAACGTCAATGATTCTTTAATTAACTATGAATTTTAATTGAATTAAATAAAATTTGAATGAATTTAAAAACATTTTTAAGCAAGTCAACTTGAAATCAACTTGACAAAAAATATCAATTAAAATAAGAATGCAAGTCCGAACTCTAGAAAAAATGTTTTTTTAATCAAATTATCAAAATGTTTGAACTTCTAATTTTGATATTTTGTTTGACTTAATAAATATTTTTTAGGAAAAAGTCAATTAAAAATTTTTAACAAATTTTTAAATTGTATGTTTGCTTTAATTTTCAAAATACCAATATTTAATATTAAATTATCAAAATAGCAAGAAATAATTCGTAATTAAACTTCTGTTCGTAATTTTCACGCAATGTAATTAACTAATTTTTAATAACTAAATAATTTTTATTTCTAAACCTTGATTTTATCTGATTTAAAGTTTGTTTTATTACCAGTGAATATCAAAAAGATCAAATGCTTGCTTATGACGTCAAAGTGTGTAAATTACATGAGTCAATAAAATTTTATAATGAAAAGATTAAATGATAAAAGCAATACTAAAAAAATATTACAAATAAAGATCAGAAAAGTTTTCAATATTTTTGAGAAAAATTTTGAATTATGAAATAAAAAACTTCTTTATTTTGCTTAAGACATAAAAATTTTTCAAAATTCAATAAAATTTTTTTAAATTCAAAATTTTTGTTATTAAAATATTTTAGGAAGTTCAGAATTTTTCTCTTAATCATCTTGAAATTTTTTAAAACAAATAATCAGCACTGCGACACAATCAATTTGTTTTTCTTATCAAAATTCACTCAAACGCAGTAGCGATAAACTCATTTATCAGCATTTTAAACTTAACAATAGTATGAGCTCAAAGAGCAGGCATGAAATGACATGTGAAGAACTAAAATATGTCATAAATTTCTGTGTGTCGTAATAATAACTTGTAATATAAAGAATGTGCTGAAATTTTACCCAAAACTTTCATTTTTGTACTTAATGCGTCACAAGTCTCAAAAGTAAACAAAACAAAGTCCATTAATGACAATGAAAATAAAAAACCAACAACAAAAAGCCAAAAAATAATGCAAATGAACAAAAAAATTATAGAAAAATGTATCAATATTTACCTGATGCTAAGACAGTGAATGATGCTAAAAATAGCAAAATTATGCTTAATGATTTTTCCATTTTTTGAATTTTCTTCACGTGGTGTCGAATTGAAATTTATTTTATATAGTTGTGGGCACTTGGAACAATGAAACACTGAACACACACTAGAAATATAAAATTTCAGTTTTAGATTATCGATTTTGATTGAAACTGAATGTTTTTATTGATTTTTTCCATGACAAGTGAAAAATGATTGCTGTTATTATTTTTATATTTAGAAAAATTATTTTGTAATTGGAGAGGAAGAATTTTAGGTTCCAAAAAGTTTATAGCTTTTATTTCAATAATTGAATAACGACAAAAATCTTAAGTTAGTGCTAATAAAAATTAATAAATGACTAAACCAAAAAGTCTTTGAAAATGATGTCATTGACTTTTAATAAAAAATTAAGTTTAAAATTGTTTCCTTTTAAAGTAAAAATGACAAAAACTTTTCCATTAGCAGACATTTCTAAAATTATTTGTAATTTTCTTCAATCTCTTTAAATTTGCATTTTTTAAATTATTTTTTTCTTTTCCGTATTTGATTTTTTCTATAAAATTTCACAAAAAATTACAAATAATCTTTTATGCGTTTCAAAGTAAAAATCAATCGCTTTAAGAATGCGGTCAAATTATGAAAAATATCAATTTTTCTATCAAAATTTCCAATTTTTCTTGCACAAAATTTTCCAATTTTTACACATTGAAACTTAAATCTTATGAAATTTTTCACAGAAAATATTTTTAAGCACTAAAATTCTGTCTTTTTCTTTTCTTAATGTCAAATCAAAGAAATTACTCATCACATGAAAAAAATTTTGCAATTGAAATTTTTCAGATGATTTTCAATCTCGACACTCACAATTTTATCTTTATTTCATTAAATCACTTTTAGTAATGCTGTTTAGCACACTTTTAAACCGAATCTTCTACAATTATCTGTAGTTTTACATAAACCTCTAAAGATTTTTTATCTTTTCAGAAAACCACAAAAAAATTTTACACAGGGTTGAATAATTTTGTAAATCGATGGTAAAAGACATTTGTAAAGTTTTGAAATTTGAAATTTTTTTAATCGTTATTGAAAATGCCAACACAAAAGATTTTAAAAGAATTTTTTTTTGTATTAGATAAGAACAAAATTTTAATTTATTTATGCAGCTTCTTTGCAGATGTCACTGAGATCAATTAAGAGAAATTTTATTTGTATTTCTATTAAGTTTCGGAACTTGCATGCATACTTGAGTTGCGACTTGACTAAATACATGCAAGTTGATTTACACAAAAATATCTCGAATTTATTCAAGATTTATTTGACTTGTACAAATCCTTGAATATTTGTATGAAAGTTATTGATTCTTAAGTTTGCAAAGTTTTGACCAAAAAAAAATTAATTTTGAATGAATTAAAAATTTTTTTGTAAGTCAACTTGAATGCATTTAGTCAAATCACTAGTCAAGTATGCATGCAAGTGCCAAATTTTATTTTCTTTCAATGTAATGTTGGAAACTACATCTTTTTTTTTAAAATTTGTATATATATTTGTATTTGTTTATGTATTTCAGAATAAAATTTTTATTTTTAAAATTTTTCTTAAAATTGATGTAAGAAAAATTCAACAAAAGTTGAGTCACAAAAAAAAAATCTATGGAAGTTGACTATTTTTGCATATTTTTCTCTATCTCGATTATCATAAAAACTCAATAATAATTCCATAATAATAATAATAATCGTAAACCGTCTCATTGTCGATACCGAGATGATAATGGTCACACTAATTATGTAACACTAGATAAATGCCACTAATGATGCTCAATTTACTCTGCCTCAATTGTATATACATAAGAGAATTTGCATTGACGCTGGTGTCATGTCAGTGAGACGTCACTCGAGAGCGCTCTCGAAAATGGGATTAAAGCATGACAAGCGAACCCCTCTATGTAAATATAGATATTCTAATTTAAATAGTCTCATTACAAATTGAACGATAAAAATTGCATATTTATTTGATGTAAACGACCCTAAAATGAACTAAAGAGTTCTGATGATGAAAGATAAAAAATAAAGACTTTTTGTGTGACGAAATTAAAACCAACGAAAATTTCATGCTCAATTTATTAACAATGAGAAGAAATTTAACTTTTTAAAGAAAATTTAGAATTTTTTTTGAGAAATTTTGTTTGAAAAAATCTAGTTTTTTAAATACTTTGAATTGTTCTAAAAAAAATTCTGAATTTTTAAAAATTTAAAAATTAATATTTTGAAAAATTCGTTATTTTTTTAAAAATCTAAACAAAAATTTTATTTTTTTTTAAAATGAAACTTCCTTTTAAATGTAAAATTCATCTCTAAAAAAATCATCATTGTCCAATAATTCATAAAAATTAAAAAATATTTTTCTTCCATTCAGCTTCTTCCTAAAACAATTTTTCTCGCTGTCTCTCTTTCGATTAATTTTCCATCCGCCAATTTATGCAAAACATTGCTTTATATTCAAATCCAGATCTCTAAAAGAATGTTTTAATGAACGAAAGGATGAAAGTAAAGAAGCAAAAGCAAGTAAAGCGCATTACACAAGACACACATAAAGTAAGAGAGAGAATAAGTAATAAAAGGAAGGCAGTAACAAGCTTGAGGCAATGAAAAAGCAGTAAAATAAATTATAAAGACAGAATTCCATAAGAAATTGAGATTTTTTTGTTGTGAGTTGCTATAAAGTACTCATGATGATGAAAAAGAAGAAGAAAAAAAAGAAGAGAAAATATTGGCCTGAAGTATGGATATTAATGTTATTGCAATTGTGCTGATAAAGAAATTCTGAAATAATATTGGAATAAAATGTAAGACTGTATTGGTGATATAAATTCAATTGGGAAATGAAGATGACATTTTTCTTGTGCTTTGTAGGTTATGGTTGTTAAATTGGGAAAATTCTCAAAACTTTTTTAAATTATTTTTCAAGATTTAATTAAAAAAAATCAAAAATTTATTATTTTTTTTGAAAGAATTTTTCAAAATTCAAATTTTAAAATATTTTTGAAATTTTTGAAAATTTTTCAAAAAAATTTAAATTTTTAAAAAATGAAAAACTTTCTAGAATTCAATTTTTGCATACAAATAAATTTTTTTAAAATAATAATCAAAATTCAAAAACTCCCATTTAAAATTTTCAAGGCAAGTAAACAAAGATATTTTTAGCAATTATTTGCCAAATTGAGTTCTTTTCTATAGCTTGAAATTTTTAATTTCCAACAAAATATAAACATATTTAAAAACTCTCTAGAATTCAATTTTCAGACACAAAAAAACTTTATTAAAATAAAAATAAAAATTCAAAAAATTCACATTAAAATTTTTAAATATTTTCCAAAATCATCATCATCATGAACATCAACAAAAAGTGTCAATTTCATTTCATTAAATCACAAATGAAAGAAAAAAAACTCATTCAATCCAACTATTATCAAAATAGATCGCGTGCGGCGCCACAAGAAAAGAGGCATGAAAAAATAAAAAGAAATTAAATCTCGAAAGGCTTGTCTTTATACGTGCATCTATTATTGTGGTTGATCCATAGAAGAAGCATAAAAAATTATTAAATGATGAAAGAAAAAGAAGTTTGAGGTTAAATGTGAAGCGAAAGACACAAGTTGATCATTAAAAGTGCATCTAGAAAGAACAAAGAAATAAGAAAGAGTTAAAGGAGGACATAATCATAAGTTTAAAGAATTTATGAAATTTTAACACTGGAAGAAAAAAATTTATCATGTACCAAACACTTTCTTTAGACAAAAATTATACAGCATGGAATTTAAAAATTTTTATACTAAAAATTCTTAAAAATTTATAAATTTTACTATAAATTTGATGATAAATTGAAACTTTTTTCCTCAGTGTTTTTCTTCTCTCTAAAATCAAAACACTTCTCATTCTCATAACGATTTTCTACTTCTTATATTTTTTATCTACCTTCAATGCTCTAATTAGTTAAACAACCACCTACAAGTCTTAATTTTTTTTTCTTTTTTCTCTTTCATTTCTTTATTTTTTACGTCGCAAATAAAGTCCCCGCCAGATAAAGTCGTGATCTGCAAAAAAATGCAGCGAAGAAAAAAATTCAAAGAATTCTTCAAATGAGTAAGTTAGGCTATAAAAGGCGTTTTCATTTGAGTTCATCAGAAATAAAATACATAAATAAACTTTTTTTATCTGTAAAAGTTAACGACATGGAAATATTTTGATTGTTGATTAAATAAAAAGGAAATTTTTTTGTAAGAAAATAATAAAATGTTTTTAAATTTTTCAAAGTAACGTTGAATTGGCAAATTTTGCCACAACACGTGCAAAATGTAAACAATTGTTCCTTATATTTAAATAAATTTTACCGTTATTATTAATAAAAAGTTTTTATTAAAATAATCATTGATTAGGTATGAGAAAATTCTGTAGAATTTTATCGGCTGAGTGGCCTTCAATCAGTTTAAGTAAAGAAAATTAATAGAAGAAGTTATTTGCACAAAAATATTGAACCTGAGACGCAAAAAAAAATTAATAATGATATCCAAACAGTTACATCTAGAATTATAAAAAGATACTGGCATGCATACTTGACTGGTAGTGACTTGACTATATACTTGCAAGTTGACTTACACAAAAATGTATCTAATTCATTCAAATTTTATTCAATTTCGTTGAAATTTTGCATAATTTGTATGAAAGCCAATGATTCTTATGTTTGTAAAGTTTTGATAAAATTAAATAAAATTTGACTAAATAAGAAAAATTTTTTATAAGTCAACTTGTATGAGTTTAGTCAAGTTAATATGTCAAGTATTCATGCAAGTGCCAAACTCTAGAAAAAATATAAATCAAAAATTTGTTATGTGAACCTTAAATAGCAAAAAAAATAAAATTTTAGTCACCAAACTGAGACAATGCTTTAAACTAAAGTTAAAACAAATCAATTTTTTTAAAAATTTCTTAATTATTTTTTCATTTTAAAAACTTATTTTTCTTTCATTCAAAAACAAATTCATTCATCAACTGAAATTATTTTTATTCTAAAAAAAAATTCTCAATCATCAATTCTATTCATTCAATAAAAATAAATTTTTCATCATCATTTTTTTTAGAAATACTATTTTTTGGGTTCACCACCCGTGGGCACATAAATTAGCCTCGAAAAAAAAAAAGTTTCTAGATGAGAGTTTGATGGAGGGCTTTTCTAAATGGCCGCTGGAAGTTGTTTGGCGCGATGACATGAGATGCGGGCAAAAGGCAACTTCTCATTAACATTTCATTGACCTCTAAAGCAATATGGCTGTAAGCGACAATTTCTATTTTGTGTCTGCGACTAGGCCACAAAAGCAACGGTGAAATTAAAGAAATCTAATTGACACCTTCGAGCGTTGAGACTGCTGTTTCACTCCATTGATGCTCATTCACGGTTGATTTCATTGAATAATATCTTGCGCGCTCCTTTCAGGTCGATATGTTGTTGGTTTTTTCTTCATTTGGGCACGAGCCATTAATGATGCGAAAAAATGTGAACAAACTGAAGTTGTGAAATTAACAACTGTGAAATTTCTTGTTTGCTGACTGCTTTAAGTTGAAACTTTTCAATATTTCACAATAAAATTTTTTTCTCATCAAAGAACCACAAAATTAAAATGTCATTTGATTTTTTTTTGTTTGTCACGCAAATTCAAATTTCACTCTAATGTTCTCTCTTTAATCTCTCACATGTCATTAACATTAACAAACTACGACATAGCAGTAAAAAATTAATTTCCTTTGTTGTTGTCAAATTTGCTTTTCATTGTGCGTTTGCGTTTACATTTTGAGATGAAATGAAATTGAAATTTTAAAATGAATGAATGAAGATGAAAAGAAATTTTAATTTATTTTTAGATGGAATTAAATAAACTTTAATAAATTTAAAAAATCTCTAAATTTGTTTAAATTTCTTTTGAAATTTTAATTCCAAAAATTGTGAAAATTCACTTGACAATTCTTTAAAATTTTCTTGGAATTCTTTCATTCATAACTCATAATTTTTTCTAGAAAATTTACAAAACTTCATTTCACTTCCATAACTACAAAAAATTATTTCTTCCTAATTTTAATTCATCTATCCTCTGATAATATTTATCCTAAAAACTCATCTTCTTATTCTTTCTTTCTTTTTTCATTGTTATTTTTAGTAAGAGAGGAAATAAAAAGTTTTAATTAATCCATTTTTGGGTTTGAATTCACTCACAGGAAAAAACAACTTTTTTCATCCCTGAAAGATTGCTTAAGGTAAAATTATCATTGGCAGTTGTAAAAGCGAGGATGAAAGTACACACAGACAAGGTAAAAGGTTGTTTTTGTTAGTGTAAATCGATATTAGAATCAGTGAGATGAAAATATTAAAGTGTTTAACAGAAAAGAGTTTAAAATTTAATGGATTAAAATAAGATTAAGAAATTTGTATGAATTTTTCCATTTTAATTTCGATTGCTCTTTTTTTCTTAATCATTATCGAATATTGACACATCGACTTTATTTTTTGAATAATTCATGAGTTCTTAGTACAAATATACACAAAAATGTCATCAAATGTCCTCATGGGAGTCGCATCGACCATCGTTTACCACATGTCAGATGTGAGTAAATAAATTTGATTATTGCCGCAAGTGTGAGCAATAAATGAGCAGTTTAGTGCATGCATGAGTTAGTGACAGTAGGTAAACAAGATCAACAGCGCTTCCTAATCCAATTTATAAAATCCTACTTGAAGAATTTTTTTGTTGAGTAAGGAAATTCTTTATTTTAGATTTATCATCTACGAAATTTAATTTTATGAATTTTTATTATAAAAAAATTAATGAAAATAATAAAAAAAAATAAATAAAACTTCTAGAAGATTTGTTTTCCTTTATGATAAATTTTGAAAGTGATGAAAAGAAATTTTCGAATTTTTGAAAATTATCAAAAATTTTTTTTGAAACTTATGAAAAATGATCACAAAAATTGATGATTTAAAATGTCCAAGGCCTGAGAACTCTTTTGATATTTTTTGTTATTTTTGATATTTTTGATATTTTTGTTATTTTTGATAACTTGATTTTCTCTTTAATTAAATACCATAAAAATTTTATTGATAGCTTAAAAGAAAGCTATGAGCATAATAAATGAAAATCAGAAAGGACTGCATATCTTCTTGTTATCATTTTAGAACTGAAGTCATTTAAAAAAAGTCCATTTCTAAAAATTTTTATTTTTCGAAAAACAAAGGTTTCTTGATGCGAAATATCAAAAAGAGTTCTCACGCCTTGAAAATGTCGAACTTAAGAAATAAATCAGTAAGATTTATTTAATCGATTCAGATTAAAATTAAAACGAAGATTTTAAATTTAATCCTTATGTAAAATTTGGATTAAAAATTTAAGCAAATTGATGATAATCTCAAAAATTACCAAAAGATTATTGACAACTTTACAAATTTATATTTTTATATTTTTACTTCTTTTTAATCAAACTTTACATATGAAAAAA
Source organism: Polypedilum vanderplanki (assembly GCA_018290095.1). NCBI lineage: Eukaryota > Metazoa > Arthropoda > Insecta > Diptera > Chironomidae > Polypedilum > Polypedilum vanderplanki. The sequence continues at coordinate 11,197,487 of CM031382.1, forward strand.
TTTCTCCTTATTAACTTTGATAAATCAATCCTGATTAATTTTAATCCATATCAACTTTTGTTTCAGAATAAAAATAAAATTTAAGACAAAAATTAAATCTTAAAGAAAAAACTTTAAAAATTCCTTAGAATTTCATCATAAACAATTCTCAAGAAATAAACCTTGCAAAATTTAGAAATAAAAATATCAAATTTCCATCAGCTTTTTCTACCTACAAAAAAGCTAATCAATTTCATCAAAACTTCTCAATTTCATGACATAAACAAAAATTGCAATCAACAACCTAAAAAACCAAAAATAACCTATCGCACGTGCCATAAAAAATGTTTTCATTTAGCGCATTATCGGCAAGTTAGAAGAGTGTGTAACATAAGCCAGCCTCTCTTCAAATTCGATGAGTAAAAAAATTGTTATTATTATTTTCCTGCCTCTTACTCTCTGACTCTCTTATACTTTTTTTTTAATTAAATGATTCATGTGATGTGTGCAAAAAAAAGAAGACAAGAATTCTTTGTGTGTGTATGGCACACGCGAATGCAAAGAAAAATAATTGGAAAATTGCTTTTCCGCCTCTCTTCTTACGTGTTGCTGCTACTGCTCACTTGATATCTTTTGAGGGAATTTTTGGTTATTAATTAATGAAATTATTAACACACTGACTAACTGTTGAAGTATTTTTTTATGATGACTGTAAATAGACACACGTGGCTAATAGTAGAGTGTGTGTGATACAATGTCAAAATATGATGAACGTTGCTTTGTTAGTGATGTAATTTAATATAAGTATAAACACATGCTATTGCTTATTAAAAAATGATGTTCAATTATTGAAGTGCACTTGAAAATTTATAAAGAAAAATTGTGTATAAAATTTTAATTAGATAATTGGGTTATTTTTATTAATATGAATAAATTAAAATATAGAAACAAACGCGATTCAGCAAAATAAAAATTACTAAAAATCACTAAAAATTACTATAAAATACTTTGTTTCCATATCTTGAAAAAAAAAATTTCTAAATCTAAGTAAAAATCAATTTTTTAAATTGTAGAGATTCGTTTTGATTATAGCAAGATATAAATAAAACTTTAACAGTAATCTTCAGTTCATGGTCGGCCAACTTACAATTTTCTAAAATTATCCGCGATAATTCGCGTATTTTCATAGGGTTTTTTTAGAAATTTGTCAGTTGGTTGAACAAAAATCGCCTTTGTTTCGAACAAATTTTTCAGGCCTGTGTGATTTTCTTTGACTTTTTGTGCTTTTTTTGCTTCTTTTTTTAAGTGCAAAGGCTTGGCAAATTACTTGAATATTAATAGAAAATATTTTTTAAATTCCCAAGAACTAAAATTTTCGAAAATATTCTAAAAACTTTTCTCAGTTAAAGAAGTTTTGATTTTTTTGTTTCAAAATTTCATGTCATTTTTACTAATTTCCTACAATAACTAAATTTTTTCAACTTCTCTAAATTTTCCTTCAGGCACAACAAAATTTTTCACGTCTCCTTAAAATCATTAAATAACACATGAAATCATAAAAAAGAACTGTGATCAAAATTTACCACAGCATATTTAGCATAAAAAACCAAAATAAAAATCAAATCACTCACTTGGCACAAATGTTCACAATTTTAGAGCATACAAATCATTAGTTGCAATATCAATTACAGAACTGTACACAAAAAAGAAGGGAATAATAAAAAATGCAAGAATAGAGAGCTATTGTTGTCAAGTGTAGCTCATTGTATGTGATAGCTGCAACAAAACACTCTAAATTAATTTTTTATTACTGTTATTATTGTGAAACTGATGATGATTATTATGAGAATGAAACGATAATGAGACAGAAATAGAATGGAAATTTTTCTAGATTTTTTTATTTTTATAAAATTTAAAATTCAAATATTTATTTTACGCATTTGATTTAATTTTCTTTCTTTATTTCAGTTTAAATTTTTTGCTTTCCTCTCTCGATTTATTTTTTTTCGATTTTGCAATCAAAGCCGAAAGGCATATTGAACAAAATCAAGTAAAGTAAAAAATAATAACAAGGAAAAAAGAAAAATGAAGAAAGATATGAAGAAATTTTCAAAGAAAGAATAAAGTTAGGAAAATTTATGAGAGTTAAGGAATAAAAACGCATTTTAGGGTTAAAATTAGATAACATAAAATTGATTAAAACGTAGGATTCGACACTTGTATGCATACTTTACTTTACGTATTCAAGTTGACTTAAAAAATGTCAAAAAATTTTATTCAAAATTTATTTTATTTGATCAAAACTTTGCAAACTTAATAATTATGGCTTTCAAAATTTTAAATTTGCAAAGTTTAGAGGAAATTGAATGAAATCTGAATGAAACAGAGATATTTTTATAAGTCAACTTGCATGTATGTAATCAAGTTACTATATGTATGCAAGTCAAGTATCCATGCAAGTGCTGAACCCTAATTATTTTAAATAATGCAGAATTATGATAACCAAAAACTAAGGAATAAAATAAGAAAGAATTAAAAAATAAAAACCCTATTTGAAAATTAGTAGTAGCAACTGTCAATTTTTCTGTGAATATACAAGAATGCATAGTCAATTCAATCACTATCATTTGTCTGGTGGTGAAAGGTAGACTTACAACACAACAATCAAACATCAGTCTACGTAGATTTAAGACTATTTCAATATTTCTGCCTGTCTAAAATCAAATCGGATCCAAAGTTCAATTCCAATTCAAATGAACCAATTTTTTTTACTTTGGCAGTTCAGATTATTGAGTGATAGATTTTAAATTTTCTTCACAATTCGCTTGACTTTCATTCTTGAAATTCATTCATTAAATAACAATGTGAACATTTCATATTTTAGAAAGATTTTCATAGAAAAATCAAAAAAATCATCTATAGACAATCTGCAAAAATTCTTATTCTAAATTTAGGCTAAAAAATCCATAAAATACAATTTAAAAATAAAAAACTGCTTCGATTTTGATTTTTTTTCTTCCTTTTACTTGTAAATTTAAATTTGCAATATTGTGATGCCAAAATAGAAAGAGAGAGAGAAAGAAAGAAGGAAGGCATATTGAATATCCGAATCAGTACACATAAAATAAAGCAATGTAAGTAAGAAGAGAATATTTTTGTGTATATCATTAGCCTAAGGCATGATATGAAATGAAAGCTGTATAACAACTGAATTGGAATAAAAAAAATTTTTTGCTGCTGCTGCTCGTCATTGCTGTTGTTGTCTTGTGTAAATAGAAGAAAAAAATATTTTTGCAGTTTTTCACTCGCCTTTAATTACATTTTCATGTTTAAATAGCCAGAAGAGAACGTTGGTTGCTGATCCTGCAACATACCAAAGTAAAAGAAGAGGAAAAATCAATAATTGCGAACTTACACATATGCCATTGAGCACCAACACTTTTCCTCTAGGATAATTCCCACTTTTTCCATCTCCTGCATCACATTGTCAAACTCGTTGCTCTCAGTTACATTTCTTTCTACTTTTTTGGCTCCGCCTTCAAGTGATTTTCTCTCTCGTATAAAATTTTTACTCTCATAGCATTTTTAGCTCTCTCTTTTACTCTCGCAATTTTATTGTACTTATTTTGAAGAAAAAATTGTTTTCAATTAATTGCTATTTTTTGTTATGCGTGATTGTGAGTTATTGAAAAAATTTAAAGTAAGTGAGGAAATTTTTTTGAGTTTTGAGGCGAAATTGAAGTGATTTTCATGAAAATAGAAAGTGAATAAACTTGATACTTTTAGACAGTGAAAAATAAAGAAATAATTTTAAATTGACAGTTAAAAAAAATTAAAAAATTGAAAATTATGTAAAAATATGAAAAACTTCTTAAAAAATTCAAATATTTCATGAAGAAATTTAGATTGTTGTCTTAAAATTTTAATTGTTCTTTTAAATATGCACAGAAATTTTTGATGGGTAAGTAAACTTTATGCATTTTAATCGACAATCAAAGAATAGAAACAACTTGAGCCCGGAGTTGACTAAAATTTTGAATGTACGTCGACTTAATTTAGTTGACTAAACATATAAAATTTTAGTATCAAGTTCCGGAAAAAAAATTGAGTTTTAAATATTTGTTACATCAAAATCTATCAACGAAAATTCATCTGAAAATTTTTTGTTCCTTGTGAATAAAATATAAAATGATTTTGTACTTTGATTTTTTATCGACAGTCAAGTGTCAACGTCGACAATTGTCATGTAACAATTCACGTTGATTTACTCAAAAAGTGTCTATAATTAATTCATCTGAAATTTATTTTAGGCCAAATTTAACAAATATTTATGGGATTTAATGATTCTATAATTTACTAAAATTTCGATCGAATTAAAAAAAATTTGATTGATTTAAAGACATTTTTGAGTAAATCAACTTGAATTGTTACTTGACATTTGTCAGCAAACAAGTGCGATAAAAATTTTATTTCTAAGTAAAAAAATTTTCCAATCAAAAACATTCTACCAATGGAAAAACTTGTTCAAAATCAATCTTGAATTATTTTCAAATGAAGTTAGTGACTTGCAAGTTGTTGTTGTCAATTATATAAGCATATCAATGATTTAATGTTTTTGACAGTAAGCAAGTAATGACAATCATGTTTGACTAAACAACTTGAATTGAAAACTAGAAATAATAAGTAACAAGTTTATGGGTTTGTGATGACATAACTCAATGAAACAATCAATATTGTCAATAAAACGACAAATAAAAAAGCATGTAAAATTTAAAAATATACAAGCTATGGAAACGAACCAATTTTTAACAAATTTTTTGCTGAATTGCGTTTGTTTCCATACTTCGGAAAAATATAAACTCTTCTTCATAAAATTCTTTGCTGTCATAAAGTAATAATTTGTCAATATCAAAAATCATCCTTATTATCAAACACTGCCATAAATTTTACAAAAACTATTAAAAATATTAAAAATTTTCACAAAAAACTCCCACGAACCATCACGATAATCATCAAAGTCGTGTCATGAGTTAATAAGAACAAAAAAATTCTCATCTCAACAGTAACTTTTTTTTCTGCACACAGTAAAAAACAACAACAAGAAACATTCAAAGCCGATAATTTGAAAGAATAGAAGTTTTTAGCACGAAAAAGTAGAATTTATTTGGAGGCCGCCACGAGAGTCTTCATTTCTCAAATAAACCATCAATTTACTGTGGATTTTTTTTATTTTGCTTTGTTTGTTTGAGATGAAAATTCTGATGAAATCAAAAATCATAAAAATAAAAGATTTTTTGAGGTGGTTTTTATTGAAAAATTTTTACTTTATTTAATATCAAAATTTTTTGTTTTTTTTTTGATACTAAATAAAGTAAAAATTTTTCAATAAAATAATTTTGTTCAAAATTCATAAAAAATTGTCAAATTTTTCCTACAAAACATTTAGTTATGAAATTTCATTTTCAGTGATGAAAAAAATTTCAAAATTTGGTTTTTTCTACAGCAACTAAAATTTTTATCATTTTTTAAAAATTATAAACCTTTTCAAGGTCAATAATTATTCATAGACCAAAATTAAAAAGTCTTCAACTGCACTAAAAACAATTCATAACTGACATATAGAAAATATGATTAATAATCTCAACACAAACAACAAAAAATTTTTCCGTTCATTAATTCATCATCTTCTTACTTTGAAACAAAAAAAGTAAAGTAAAAAAATCTAGATCATCAATATAATCACAATTTCTTAGTTAACTCTTAAAGTCCGAGACTGAGTCCACCCTCATGGTTACATCCCATTAAAAACTCTTCTTTTAATCCTTTTATTAATAATTTATATCATCATCATCATAGTCATTTGGATTGTCTCTGCATTGAGACGCTTTCGTGTGTTGTGTTTTGTGTTTTTTGGAGAAATAAATGTTGTGAGGTTAATTATAGGTGATAAAGCATAAGAGGGAAGAGACACGAAGGAATAGAAAATAAAAATAAGGAGAGCAAAAGAGCTCTTTTTTTGATGATGATCTAAGAAAGACGAAAGTGAGAAAAGAAGGAAAAAAAGTTTATATAATTTTTTTGAATGTTTGTTTGGATATTTTTTATGGTTCGTCATTTGTGTACATACTTGACTTGTAACTTGACTATATGCATGCAAGTTGACTTACAAAAATTTTCTCTAGATCATTCAGAATTTATTTTATTTGGTTAAAATTTAAACTTAAAAATGATTGGCTTCCATAAAAATATACAAAGTTTTGACCAAATTAAATGAAATTGAATGAGTTAGAGAAAAAAAATTTAAGTCAACTTGAATGAATATAATCAAGTCATTATTCGTATGCAAGTCAAGTATGCATGCAAGTGCCGAACTTTAAAAATTTTATGTTATGTAGTTTGATATATTTAACGTTTTTTATATTTTCAAATATTTAAAATAAAAATTTTCTGCAGAATAGTTTTAATATTTTCATATATCAAAATTTTTCGATAACTAAAAACATCATGAAAGAAAAATTTTAAACTAAGAAATTTATTAAATTTTTTCCACCCGCTAGTAAAGCAAACATAATAAAAAAAATGTATCATGATGAGAAATCCATAAATAAAAGGCGATGACCAAAAATAAAAGAGTTAAATACACGAGCTCTCTCTCTTTCTCTTTTGATCATACAATAAATGGTAAAAAGAGTTGAAAGAGAGTCAAAACCACAGAGATGATGATGAATAACAAAGAATAAAAAAAAAGAAATTCTTTTAAGCACGCAACGCTCGTGCTGCCTTTGAGGCTGCTATAATCACATAAAATAGACGAGAGTTGGTCATGCTCTGCTTTATGCTCTAGTAAATTGGAGCTTATTTTAATATCATACTAGAAATTTTTGGTTTTTTGCAAAAATTTTATTTTTCTAATAAATTTCAAAACAAAAGTTGTAAAAATGTCAAAAGAAAATTTTATCATTAAATTGTTCACATGAAAAAATTTCATTTGATGATGATGATTGCTATTAATTCTTTTCCTTTTTATTTTATAACTCTTTTGTTGTTGTTGTATTCAAAACAAGACAAAAATTTAAAGACATAGCGAGTTTGAAGACCCAAAACCGACAATTTAATTAGCGACAGCTCACAAAAAAATCAAGAGAATACAATTTAGGTACAAAGTTGATACTCTTTTTGTATTTGATCCATAATGATCATTATATCTACATAATCATGCCACAGTGAAGTGGAGATGAGAGTAATTTTGTGATATAAAACAATTTTTTTTATATTTTGTAAAGAAGTTTTTTAATTCGAAAGACAAAAAATGGATAAAGAAAAATAATGAAGAAGGAAAGAAATGAAATTTATGATGGATAATTAAATGTTGATGAGGAATTAGGTTTTTATTAAAATGTTGTTTCAGTTTTAAATTGAAATTCAAAAGAATATTTGCTTGCATTTTGTTGTTTTAACTAGAAAAACAAAAAAAAAATCTACTTTCTTTCTATACAAAATTTAAAACATTACAAATAATTTAGCCATAGCAATCGACTTTTTGGTCAAGTGGTGTGAAACTTTTAAAAAAATCCTTCATATTAACAGAAGTTTCATTGAAACAAAAATTTTTTTGATAGCTTCATACAAAATTTTTAATTTACAAAAGTTGCTTTGTTTAAGTAATCAAAAGTTCTTACCCTTTGTCTATAGGTAGATTTTTTCTAAATCCCGGGAATTGAGTTTTTTGGAAACAGAAACAGGAATTAGAGAACCATATGGAAAAGTTCAGAAAAACTCGTTAGAAACCGCTTTATTTAATATTAATATTTTCATAAAGAAAAAGTTTATCTATAGGTCGTAATTTTGAATCAATTATTTTTATTAAAAACTATTCTTTGAAGCTTCAATTGTAAAGCAGATTTTTTAATAAGATTTGCAGTCAACTTGGTCAACCTTTGTTTGTAGAAAATTTGCAATTTTTGAAAATGTTTGAATGAAATGAAAATGAAATTGTTGAAAAATTGAAAAAAAAGAAAATTGTCGAGCTTTATTTTAGCCACTCATGGTTACCTATCAGTTTTGATTTAAATTATTGACTTAAAAGAAATTTAAAAACAAATCAAATCAAATCATTTCGATCCATCTCATTCATAACTTTTTTTCCATCCTTCCTTTTCCCTCCTTATCTTCACACTTTCAATAATTTTTTCAAAATATAATTTCAAATTGACACCCTCAAGGGACATACGAGAAAAAAAAATTCCTACCTCTAGTTCTCACACACGTATTCTCTATTAGACTCAAAAAAAGAAGAAGAAAAAGTAAAATTGAAATTTAAACCACAGGAAGTACGGAAAATATGCTCACCATGCTTACACATTTCATGAGGGGACAACATGACTTTTTTATGACTCAATTTCTTTTGAAAAATATGAAAAAAAAAAAATATTTTGATTTTTTTCCTTTTGAATGCAATTAATCACGCAATTACATGAGCGACAGAATGCGCGTGACTAAAATAATAAGAGGAAGTTTTTATTATAAAATAAGTAAAAGTGAGAATGAGGAAAAACGGTTAGTTATAGAGATGAGTTGTGAAGCTCTGAGTGTTAATTTATGGAAATTGTCTCAAATTTTTAAAAATGTCTCTTACTTTCAATGTTGAACTTAAAAATTAAAAATTTTAACATCAATTTTTATTTCACTGGAATCGTGTTGCCTGCAAATTTTTCTATTGGCTCTCACTCACTTCACTTGCCGTCATATTTCAAAGAAATAAGTAAGAATAATTTAATGAAAAAATTCGTGAATTGCCTTGTGGAAGACAAAACGAGAGAAATTCGGGGAATTTTTAAGTACACAATGAAAGAGTGCATGTAAGCGAAACCGAAAGAAGAAGGCGAATGTGCATTGAGTAATTTGATTAATCACAAACATAACATTTCATGTGTTTGAGCATCGACAGGCAGCGTTGATGCAAAGAGAGAGAGGCGAATTAATGTTGAAAAAGATTGAAAAAAGAATAGCGAGGGATAAATCGAGTAAAAAAGAAATAACAATCGATATTGATAGGTCCGATTAATGAAAGAGTTTAGAATTTAAGAATTTTATTTTACATAAAGTTTGCATTTTTTGTTGTTATTTTTCAGATTTTTTTTAATGAAATTATATTTAGTCTAAGAAAGAATTTACATATATTTTTTTTAAGCAATATACAAATTTTATTTTTTAGCAAAAAAAAAATTTAAAATTTTCAAAAACGGTAAAATTTAATTTCTTTAAAAATGTTGAATTTTAAATGTTTTAAAAAGTTGAGATTTAAATATTTTGAAAAGTGAATCAAAATTGAATCTAAAATTTCAAACTTTTTTAAAAACGTTGTAATTTAAATTTTTCAAAAACGTTAAAATTCAAATTTTTAAAAAATGTTGAAATTTAGGTTTTTTAAAAACGTTAAAATTTATATAAATTTTTATGAATTCAAACAAACAAGAACACTAAAACATTGACTATTTCAAAAATTATCTTTATAGTTCAATTGTAGTCAATATGTAAAAAAAATGAGCAACTACAAAAACTGTCAAAATTTTATTCCTCCTTCATTTCCACACAAATAACAATAAATTTTTCTTATTTACCTCATCACAAGTTTCATCTTCTTTTATATTCAATAAATAAATTTCACCAAACTGGATTAAAAACATCTCTCTCATACTTAGAATGAATAAACGACAAAAGACCACTTCCTCATTCATTTTCAACCTTCTATCCTTTCCTAAATGAGATTTATTTTTTTTTTGTTCTGTGTTTGAAGAAGAATTGTTGTTGTTGTGAATTATTTGTGCTTCATTTAATTCAATTGCAATTTCTTCATTTTTTGAGTCCCTTTTCATGCTTATTTTAACACTAATCAGAGTTGGCTAGGATGATCTGATGATGAACTCAGTATTACGCAAAAATTTATTCCACGGCCTCAATTTCCTTGCAGAAAATAAAATCGTGAAAAATGCTGTTTGTGAGATGTTTTTGATCTTCAAATGGATTGCGGGTAATTGGATTAATGTCATGTTTAAGGATGTTTGTGATGATGTTGAAGAAAAATATAAAAGAACATTAAAGCATAAATTTGTGAAGGTGAAATTTCTGTGATGAAATTTTTTATTTTTGTACTAAATTTAGTCAATTTAATGGCAAGATTTAGAAATAAACGCAATTTGATAATAAAATCGTTTCGATTTCATACCTTGATTTTATGTGATGAATTATTTTAAAAATTCTTCAGAGTATTTTTCTTTTTCCTATTCTTCTTCATAGCAATAAACAGTCCATTGATTTATTAAATTAAATCGAAATCTATTTTGTTAACACTTTATTTAAAAATTTATTATTAGTGAGAAAATTTTGCATGCCCGAAGCCAATTAATATCTCGAGGTTGTGAGGATTCTCCAAATGATTTTATGCAAACTAAAGTGTAGCACCAGGAAGTTCTGGCACGAGCGAGCACAAAACGCAACTTTCCCAAAATAAAGAATTCAGTGTCAGCGGAGTGTCTTCTCGTCGCGCATGCCATTATTGCGGTGCAATGTGGTTGATGATTTTTATTGAAATTTATTTATTTTTTTTTGGTTTGCGGTCTTTAAAAAACACGAGAATGAGTAAATTAATTCATTGTTAAACAACTTAATTACTTGAAATACAACTTTAATTTTTAAGGTAAAAATTGTGACTAAAAAAATTATTTTAAAAAAAATCTCACTTTAATTTTTTATATTCCAAATTTC